>OX465052.1:1499892-1662392 GCA_949841015.1 Aplysina aerophoba | reverse complement strand
ACAAGACGGTTCGGCCCCAATAAGACCTTATTTAGTTGTTAGTACAAAGAGATTACTTTGTACCACATGCTTAAAAGTATGCTTAAAATTCCTCTCCTTGTCTATTTTAGACGTTGTAGTGAATGATAGATTAGAAATTCATTGCCATGTCTAGCATGAAAAGCTGAAAAGGGGAAGAATTTTTAGCATTATCCACTTGGCAAGGTTCTTTGTTTTGGCAACAAGACATTTGGCCCCAGTAGGGCCTTCCTCAGTTGTTTCAAAACAGATCAAGCCTGGTATGGCATGCATGGTAGTAATCTCTATTCTATCATTATTGAAGCATTTTTATGTACATACTTACGTACTTGTATTCATTTTAGTGTATGGTTGTGTGTTCCACCTGATGGGTGATGCATGCATGTTGTCTTCTCGACTCCATAGGAAGTAAAGAAGAAGAAAAAGGATATCGTGGAGCAGCAATTTGCAGAGAACGGAGAGACCTCTCCAGACTTGGGTAGGTGTGTATGTACACGTACCTGATGAGGTTTCATGAGATGCGTACATATATACGTATGTACATACATTCATGAGTTGCACCAATGTCTGAATTGACCACAATTCTGTGTAGGAATTGAACTCACTGAATCTGGTAGTGGGATGAAGCAGTCTCTGGAGCCTCCCTCGGCTAGCCACGAGTCTGACTCCGCCTTCTCGGACACACCTTCCCCTCAACCGGAGGAAAAAAGGTCAACTAATCCATTTATGGGGGAAGTGGTCTCAGCCAACCCTTTTGGTCCTGCGCCTTCTCGTCGCCTCTCGCGGCGCTCTTCTTGTGAAATGGAGGACCTCAGCAGTGACTTTCTCGTCAAGACCACTCTCACAAAGGCCAGGAGCATGGTACGTGCCGGCTAGCTGCCGTTAGCTGTGTGTCAATGAGTGTACTACTGACTCTTGTGTGCACACACACAGGAAAAGGTGTCTGAGGAGGACGAGTTTGATCGGGAATTTACAAGGTTGGTTTAAAAAAGGCTTTGTGTGTGCATGTGCATGTGCATCTGTGCTATTTCTTGTCCTGCAAGTAGTGTGTGATGAGTACAGTACAGAGTAGAACCTCTCTATAAAGGACACTCTGAATAGAGGACACTCGCACTGTCGGCTGTCCCAGCCACATAGAGCTGTGTACAAATCTACCTCTGGATTAGGGACACCTCTCTATACAGGACAACCAGCTGGGTCCCGATGGTGTCCACTATAGAGAGGTCCCACTGTGCATAGGTGTATATACATGTGCATACATTTACAATATATACAGTATGTACATTACTTGATGTGTGCATGTATGTGAGGGACATGAATGAAAGACTCTCACTAGCCACTGCAGCACCATCTCTGCCTACCCCTACCTCGCTCCCTTCCCCTGCAGACTGGCTGAAGCTCGCTCCAACCCAAATCTCCTCGATGATTTTAACACTGATGGCGGTCAGTGCTCGGACGATGTCCGTCAGATGATGCCGGGTGACACTGGACCGGGGGACTTCTACCGCGCTCGCTCACTCGACAACATCTTTGGGTTTTAACAGTTTGTGTAATTTATGTATGTATCTTTCCCTTATTACTTGTATTAGTAGTACACACACACACACGCACACATACAGACACACGCACACACACACACACACACACACACACACACACACACACACGCACACACACACACCAGAGCCTTGTTTGAAGACAGTAATTTCATATGATTATACGGTATGCAGGACGTTTGACTGTGTGTACTGTCGTACATATACACACCTACTCAGATGTTCTTATCCTAATTCTCTTATTAGACCCCCCTTTAGGACGCATACATGGGTCAGACTGTACAAACTGCTTATCTGCTTCCATATCTCCATTTAATGTAGTTTTGTATCACTTTATTCTCTCTACTTTATCAGTGGATTTAACCACTGTAAGGTACAGTGTTCTTTTTGTAACATTATTTCTACCTTTTGACCACTTTCATGTAATATAGATGAGAAAAAGTAATGGTTGAGTGGCTAGGCGTGATCTGGTTTCAATTCAGTGCAATTCACTAGCCAAGAAATATTATCAAACCAAACGTTTTGACAGTTGGCTGCTGTCTTCTTCAGTACGTGTACGTGGTTGGGAAACCTCTGAAGAAGACAGCAGCTAACTGTCGAAACGTTTAATTTGATAACATTTCTTAGCTAGTGAATTGCACTGAATTGAAACCAAAACTTTCATGCAATATATGCTGCATGTGTACATAATAATGTACAAGCTTGCATGTTAGTCAATGGATGATGTGATGATATATACATGCATTTCACAATATACATACATACAATTTATGTACATACGTATGTATCAGTACCGTATAATATTTTATATATATACAGCAATGGGGCATCTCATGATTATTTACCAACACTCCACGTGCACATGTTCCCTGTCTATGCCCAGTTCTGGGATGCATAATTACTGGTGTGTAATAACACGTCAATTGTAGTTGGCATTCTACACCGTCATAACATTCGGCCGTATTGTGTGCATTGACATCCCCAGACGTGCGCAATTCATACGTACATATGAACTTCTGCCACATGTAAATCTGTCACAGAGCAATGAGTGCAAAACTTATATAATATATAAAGTCTCCCCTGGGGCAGAGGTCGTGATCATGAATAACATTACTGCAAACAAATGCCTGCATTAAGGCAATCACCACCTGGTGAAGTTACGTAAGTGAACACTTTGAACTTGCTCTGCTATCTCTGCCTTGACACTGGGAGCATAGGCAGTAGGGTGAGGGAGGGCTGTGGAGTGTTGTCCCTTCTGAGCTGCTCTACTTCGGTGGCTGTCCAACACTGGAAGTCACTTCCATGCCACAGCAGTCCTTCAGGAAGAGTGAGGCAAGGTTCTTCAATCTGGGTCTGTTTTCTGAGGCTGCAAACTGTTGCATTAGGTCCACAATGAGTTGGGCTGAAATGGCTGAGTGGAGAAGTTCGATTTCAAATTCAGATGTAATGTATTGAGTACACCAGGAAAGGGAATGGGACAGAGTACACTAGCACATCCAGAGCATACCCTAGCAAAAACTACAGAGACACTGTCTCATTAGTGCTCATGTTACAAATGACTGTGTATGTCATATC
The DNA here is from genome assembly GCA_949841015.1 of Aplysina aerophoba. NCBI lineage: Eukaryota > Metazoa > Porifera > Demospongiae > Verongiida > Aplysinidae > Aplysina > Aplysina aerophoba. The sequence continues at coordinate 1,659,243 of OX465052.1, read as the reverse complement.
ACATGGTTGTGGAGAAGACTCCCTCCCATTCCCTCTCCTCTCCCCTCTCCCTCCCTTGCTCTCCCACCACCCCTCCACCTTCCTTCCCCTCCTCTCCCCTCCCCTCCCCTCCTTTCCCCTCCCCTCCCCTCCCGTCCTCCCTCCTCTCCCCTCCCTTCCCCTCCTCTCCCCTCCCCTCCCCTCCTTTCCCCTCCCCTCCCCTCCCGTCCTCCCTCCTCTCCCCTCCCCTCCCCTCCTCCCTCCTCTCCCCTCCCCTCCCCTCCTCCCTCCTCCCAATGTACCTTCCTTTGTGCCAGGGCAGTGCATGTAGATGAGGGACGTGATGGCAGACAGAACTGTTTCTTCATTGGCACTGCATGTACGTACAAGGAGAAGAGAAACAAGCATCAAATCACCCAAGCAACACACAGTCATGCAAACAGCTACAGGATACAAAGGACAATTCTAGGTACAGTCAATTTTAGAATGGTTGTCCAAATGGTTGGCAAATGGCAAACGCCGTTAGGTAATGGCAAATGGTGTGACGTCATACACATTGCGACTGGCAAATGGTGTGACGCCATACACATTGTGACTGGCAAATGGTGTGACGCCATACACATTGCAACTGGCATGCTGTCAGTTGTGATCAGGCTTACGCCATAGACGATGCTATGCTTGCACATAGCGGTGCAGTTTTTGGAGTCTCCACTTGCTATGATGTCATGCCATTTGCCATTTTGAACAACCATTCTGAAATCGACTGCATCGATGTTCAGTTTGGGAAAACCCAACTGGAGATACTAAGAACATGGGTAGCTTTTACTGAGAATTCTTGGAGTACATTAGCTTGGAGATGTCACAAGGTTAACGTTTCACCTAATGACAAGTGTCATCTGTCAAATGTCAGTCTAGTGCAGCCCAAGAATTGCCTGAATCCATCACAAGCCACTCTGGTATCACTAAACTGAAACACGACTTTTAAAATACACATTCATACGTGACATGATATAACTTAGTTCGCACTAGCCAGAAAGTCACAGTTATCCAGACGTTTTGGTAACCTACGGCTACCTTCATCAGTGGCTAGTGTGAACAAAGTTAAATCATGTCAGACCTACCTAGCCACTCAGGACTTTTCAAACACATTCATATGGAAGATGCACATTTCATAGGCACAGTGGGACATGGCAATGCAGTCTCATGTGCACCAGACCCTGTTCTCTGCATGCTTGTTATTCTGTGCACACCCCTATAAACCATGGAACGTCTGGAGCGCAAGGTTAATGGCAATGTTGGTCTCTCCAAAATGCCTTCATATGCGTGTATGCTTGCTACACACACTCCTGCATCTGAACTGAGGTACAGACACAATGACAGCATCCATTAACCACGTTTGCCGCTCGCCTTTGTCCAGCCACTTCCCACTTAGTTGGCATGTGTCAATCAAACAATCTTAATAGACCAGATGGTAGCTATTCATACAGCTGGAGCCGACAAGGCCCTCAAGTCTCAAACACATTGTACATGGTGTGTGATACTCTAAACCAATCTGTACGGCATTGTGTGGTGGAATGTACGTACAAGACCGTGAGACACATGAAAGTTAAATTCATCCCACCTCGTGAGAGACTTGACCGCCAATTCAATGCCATCATTTTCAATCAAGTAGTCTCTGTTGGTAGGATCTGCATACAATAGAGCCCACCATTAGAGTCAAGACCACACCATCCAGCGGATTCAGTGAAGAAGATAGTAATAAATAGTAGCACATGATACGTATATACAATGTATATTGTACTGTAGAACATAAATCAATAATCACAACTATTAATAATTGTACAATGCACATATACACAATGTTCAAACGAAAGTAAATTTATAATATTATGTAATGCGTGCACACACACGGACACTCACACTGACACGCACACACACACATACACACACACACTCATGCACACACACACGCACACACACACACACACACACACACACACACACACACACACACACACACACACACACACACACACACACACACACTCATGCACACACACACACACACACACACACACACACACACACACACGCACACACACTCATGCACACACACACGCACACACACACACACATACACACACACACGCACACACACACACACACACACACACACACACACACACACACACACACACACACACACACACACACACACACACACACACACACACACACACACACACACACACACACACACACCATCCTTACTGAATATTCCATATGCTCGACGTGAAGATTGCAGTAGCGACTATTGGTCTAACATATCCATTGGCCGGTAACATACCAAACACAGAACCACTTCAATCAACCACTTATCACTCTCAAAGCCCCTAACACATTCCAGTCCCCACTCACAGCATACCTACTTACATACATACCTGCACAGCAGTTGCACAGGCCGCCCATTGCAAACTCAATTGCCTTCTCATCAGTCTCCTCAGCTAGCACATCTGAGAAGTTAGGGGAGCAGGGGATCATAGACTCACAATAGCCAGCCAGTGGTATTCACCACACTGTCAATATATACGCATAATATTATTATTATTACTATTATTATTATTTGATTGCACCATGTACTGTACAAAAAGCACACTCGGGCCAACTGCCCCATGCAGCACTGCTCAACACACATATATACTGTGGTGCAAACTCTCATTGACAATCTATAAAGAGCAGCAACACAGGTCATGGCTGGTGGGGGCGGCAGATACAGATCGCTGGTTCCACACTTTTCAATTGCCTTTGCCTCTGCCTTACCTCCACAAACTCAATCCATACATCCCACACATACATACAACAGTACACTTAAGCTATATTTTCCACAATCAAGTAATCAAAATCTGCAGTGGATTGTGCACCTTCGCGTATGCCTTTCAATTAAAGGTCACGACAGGAAAAATGTTAGTTTAGCGCGCTAAACTAGCAACATGTTGGATTAAAGCATAAAATAACTCGGTGGTGTGCTTGATCGTCCAAACACAACCAACCATTCTACTTTCCACTCCAGCATATCTAATAACTTCTAACATTTCATTGAGTAGATCTCGGCACAAACACATGCTTGTTTGCTTCAGGCTACAATGTAGGTAGGTGGATTTGTTGAGACACCCACTCAGCCACTCAGCCACTCACCCGCTCACCCACTCACTCACCCACTCACTCACTCACACACTCACACTCACACACACTCACTCACTCACCCACTCACTCACCCACCCACCCACTCACCCACTCACCCACTCACCCACCCACTCACTCACTCACCCACTCGCCCACTCACCCACTCACCCACTCACCCACTCACCCACTCACTCACTCACTCACTCACCCACTCACCCACTCACTCACCCACCCACTCACTCACTCACCCACCCACTCACCCACTCACTCACCCACTCACCCACTCACCCAATCACTCACCCACTCACCCACTCACTCACTCACTCACCCACTCGCCCACTCACCCACTCACCCACTCGCCCACTCGCCCACTCACCCACTCACCCACTCACTCACTCACTCACTCACCCACTCACCCACTCACTCACCCACCCACTCACTCACTCACTCACCCACCCACTCACCCACCCACCCACTCACTCACTCACCCACCCACTCACCCACTCACCCACTCACTCACCCACTCACCCACTCACTCACCCACTCACCCACCCACTCACCCACTCACCCACTCACCCACCCACTCACCCACTCACTCACCCACTCACCCACCCACCCACTCACCCACTCACCCACTCACCCACTCACCCGCCCACCCACTCACCCACTCACTCACCCACCCACTCACCCGCCCACCCACTCACCCACTCACCCACTCACCCACTCACCCACTCACCCAGGAACAAGTCCAGCACGTTCAACTTCCGAAAGTGTTCATAGTTGATTGGGTCATAAGCAAAGTTGCCCATATTGGCCAATATCTGCAGCTTGTGTTCTACAGGTACACAACACACGGAAGTGACTCCCTGTACACAACGTTCAGAGTGACTGCTGTGTCACTGTCTGATCGGGTAACACTAACAAAGGCAGACCATTTTCTCAGACTCAATGACCTTCTTTTCGAGAAAGACACTCTTCAAGAACAGAGAAGGAGGACAGCTTCAAAAGGCTAACATTGGGAAGGGTGGCCCTATTTGCTGGACTGGACTACTGGACTTGCATAATTGTCTTTGCAAAAGCATACTATGATGTCATAATTGATTGTCCAATATCCTGGTTTGCACATGGATACAAAGATTGCTCTGAATGAAGTCAACTGGGAATACCTTGCCTTCTCAAGGTGCAATAGGTGTTGGGTAACTATTAACACAGTATTTATAACAGGACTAGAGGTGATATAGACAATGCATATTGAAGCAGCTACAGCCCAGGGGCTTCTACTCCAATTGCCCAGATGCAAAAAGCAAAAGAACGACAAAAAGCCCATTAATAGGAGAGGTTGTCCTCATATTGAAGTGGTTGAGTAAACGAAGGTGTACTTATGCTGCACTGACCCGATTTGTCTGTGTCCTGGTATTCTGTCACCAACGCCTGCAAGTAGTGGAACCGATCCAGGTCATCACCACCCGTTTTCTTGTCCAAGTATGCTTGACTACTGAACATAGTTCGGTCGCCATTTAATCTAGGTCACGTGATGTCTGTCACATGACTTGAGATTACGCAGCAGTATGGACAAGCTTTCCGATTCCTTCAAGCGAATTTTCAATAGCGAAGAAGAAGAGCCTGAAGAGGAGCAGACTTTCATATCAGAGGTAGCACTTGCTATTTACATTCGCTGGACTCGTGCGTCAGACGTAACGACGCAGCCATTTTTTACTGTCTTGTTGGCTTTTGTGGCTTTGGGACTAAATAGCATGTAGGCGGGTTCTGAAAGAACGTATAATTCATAGACAATCTATCCATCTATGGAAGTATACTACGTAATGTGCGCTGACTTTGGGTGTCGTACAATGTGTGCTGATGCCACGTTTCATTCACGATCGGTGCAAAGTTTAGTTGGAGGTAGCTATAGCCAGACACACTTTCAGCCTCCAAATTTTTATGCGTAAAATGTCTGGGAACGGGTGTGAGCAGCATTAGGCCATGCCAAGTTAGCTTACAAGCGATGCTTGCTCCACAGACTGTAAAGGTGGTCCCTCCCTCCGTCATAGCTGCTTGCGCATGCGTAACATTAAGAGAGTTGCAGGAGAGTTAATTCTCCCTACTGGCTGTATTTTGACAACATGCTTATAAATGTATCTGTTTGTCTGATTGTGTTTATAGTACCATTAATTGTTCTTGATTTTGTAGCTCGCAAAAACGTATGTCATGTATATCGGGCCACCTCGCAATGCTTAGGGTCCCTATAGTTGCACAATCACCGTACTATATATCTGTTTATGCACTAGTCTAGCATAGTGAGCATCCTATTGTATTCTTGCAGGTTCGCAAGCGTCTCAACTTGTCGTGGAAGCAGAGGATTATTGGCTTTCTCATAGCCTTCCTGATAGCATGTGCCTTTGCCATATTAGTGAGTTAACGGCTGTGGGCACACACACACACACACACACACACACACACACACACACACACACACACACACACACACACACACACACACACACACACACACACACACACACACACACACACACACACACACACACACACACACACACACACACACACACACACACACACACACACACATACAACACACACACATACAACACACACACACACACACACACACACACACACACACACAGCACACACACCACATACACACATATGCATGTACACGCATACACCATTCGCTCAAGCCAAGTAAACAAACCTACTAATAGTGAGTATTATCACTGTATATATGCCATAGCTGTCCAAGTTTATCATTCCACTCAAATTTAAAGCTTTATGTGGGCACAGCTAACCGAATAGCGATTGACAATGATGGGTGCTTTGGTGCTGTTGGCAATTACGGAACACTCAATCAGCACCTCATCTGTGGTGTTGCATTGTGCTGTGTCTTGCAGGGCGTCATCTTTGCAGCTGTGCAGTACCATGCAGCCTTCGGTGTTCTCTTCTGCATCGGGACCCTGATCGGTGTGGGGAGGTGAGTCCTGGGCCGAGTTCATGCTTGTAGTTAGGAATATATGTAGCAGGTAATTTTTGCAGGTAAAAAAATCATAATTTTATTCAAAATTGAAGATTTCATGGTTAAAATTTGTGAATTGTTCAGCCTTTATAGTTTTGGGGGGACCATTCCACAAAGTGACAATTTTGTGAATTTGGCCAAATTGTGACCTTTAAACCTAATGAAATTTTCTCGCTATACGGTATAGCAATACACACACTGGAAGAAGGAACATTCCTTGTGCAGCGCAGTGCCTGCAGTAGGTCCACTCTCAGTTCCTCGCTGTGTGACCCGGTGGTCTCAGACTATTCGACTGCGTTGTGTTGCCAGCATCCCTTTTTTAATGTTAATATTGTAGAGGCTCATTGTTGCGTCATACGTGAACGAAAAAGTTTTTTAGCAATTCACGCAACATAGATGTTAAACAATAAATCAGGACGTTTTGACCCGCGGGTCTTCGTCAGCTGAACAACAACAAAAAACTTTTCGTTCATCGCATCTGCTGCATTGTGTTGCTAGCATTGTTCGTAGTACGTTTGTGATATCCACCACATGGCCTCTAGTGGAAAACCACTAGTCCAGGTCATATTGGTAGTCCTAATTAATGGCACTCGTGAGTCTCTTAGCCTCTCAGCTTTAACAGTAATGATACCTACCTACTATGTTTCAGCCATTAATTTGCATGATAATTAGAAAGTTGATAATAATAGAAATAAAAATATGTAATTAAACTCTTAACTAAGTCTGTGCATATATACATACATTTGTAAAAGACGTGGACACACCTTCACTGCCACCACAGTACCACAACCCTTGCTGCGGCCATACGTAGGTCATATGCGTCACAATCTTCCTTCTTTATCACTCTTTGTAGCACTTTCTTCCTCGTGTACCCCCTTGAGCAAATTAAGAAGATGCTGAATGTGGTGAAGATCATCTGTGTTGTAATCTTCTTGGTGAGTGCAACATATGTGAACACAGCGGGTAGCTAGAGTGATAAAGTGGCTAGCTGAGAAAGGTGACATTCTTCTGAGATTTGGCTGGTGAAGTTTCCCCAATTGGCATGAAGCGGCTTGCTTATGCATTAGTGGCTAGTGCTATGGATTGATCGAAATGCTAGCCTTGTCCTCGTGTCGTCTGTGTTAATTAATGCCAGGGCACAAAGGACAACAGTGAACAGTGAGTGCTGGGTCAATGATGCCTGGCTGGCATCCATTGCCTCTGCAATAATGGAGCAGATGCTACTTTAGAAACAAGACTAGGACTGTGTGTGGCTGTGCCATGCTGTGACCCCAGCTGTCGTGAGATGCTCTTTCTCTCCCTGTGTGTAGGTTGCCTTCGTCCTCACACTGTGTTGTGCGTTCTGGGTAAGCATTCTGGTGGACATGCTCCTCCTGCAGTACTCCTCTCTTCCCTCTTCCCCTTCTATTTAACCCCTCTTCTCCAATCCACTGTCTCATGTTTAACTCCTTTCCTTCCTGTCACTCTCCCCCTCCTGTTTAACCCCTTTACTTCTTGTCACTCCTGTTTAACTCTATTCTTTCCTGTCACTCTCCCCCTCCTCTTTAACTCCTTTCCTTCCTGTCACTCTCCCCCTCCTCTTTAACTCCTTTCCTTCCTGTCACTCTCCCCCTCCTGTTAAACCCCTTTCCTTCCTGTCGTTCTCCCCCTCACATTAACCCCTTTACTACTCATTTTTCTTCCTACCCATTCCTCTCCCTCCACCCCCCTCTCTCCCTCCTCTCTTACCCAGTGGGTCCAAGTCTCAGCGCTGGCAATTCTGTTTGGAATCGTCCAGTTTGTGGCGCTGGCTGTCTACTGTGTGCTTCTCATCCCTTACGCACAGTGAGTTGGCCTCCTCTGATCAGTGGTGATCACAGTGCACTGTCTGCATTTCTGTACAGGAGTTAATGCAGAGGCCCTCCCTATGGATAACACACAGATAAGCTAGTCTCACGTAGTCAGCCCGTTTTCCTCTGCTTCCATTCACATCTCTTCACCCTGAAATGCAAGCGAAGACAGTGGAAAACGGACAGGCTACACAGCACCACACAGTAGTCTAGATATTCCCTAATGGACTCAACTATTGACAGTCCTGGCCCTTTCCTCACCTATAATATAACCACATAAGCACCTTACAGCGGCCCCATATGTGGTCCATTATGGGTATATTTAGTGTGTCTTTGCATTGCTCTCGGATGGGGCTAAGTGTGTGCTGTAAAGTAATGTGCACAAGAGAGACTAATGGCACTGCTTTTAAGACAGTCAGTGTGTCTAGCACCCTAATGGGGATGCCCTAGAACAGATCAGCAGCACTTTATGATGTTATGGTGCAACCTTGTCAGTAAGTGTTATGCAAGCTGGTGTTTAACTTGTGCAACATGGTGCTTCCTTGTCAGTAAGTGTTATGCAAGCTGGTGTTTAACTTGTGCAACATGGTGCTACCTTGTCAGTAAGTGTTGCGCAAGCTGGTGTTTAACTTGTGCAACATGGTGCTTCCTTGTCAGTAAGTGTTATGCAAGCTGGTGTTTAACTTGCGCAACATGGTGCTTCCTTATTCAGCCAGGTGTACAAGACCCCTTCTTCTCTTGCAGGGAGTTCATCAAGGGCACGTTTGGCAAAGTGGGGTCTTGGATCGCGGCCTGAGAGGTGTAAGTGGCAGGCCACACGGAACGCATGGCTGCTCTTGCACGCTCGCACAAACGTACACGAGACTGCACAAAAACTGCATGCCACTCTGCTGTTCGTACACATTCGTAGCTTATTGGTACATGTATGATGTATAATGTATAAATGTAGCTTTCTGTGGCTAGTGTGAAGGCATACACATGCATGACAGATCTCCCTAGCAACTCAGGCTTGTGCATCATAACGTGCACATACAGTGTGGGCACAGGTGGACCTTATACTTTATAATATGTACAGTATAAGGCAGGCCCACCAGCTGCCCATTATATATAAATTGTATTACAACACTTGCTAGTTTTGGCAGCCCTTCATGACTGCCTGCGTAATAATGAATCCCTCCCTCCTTCAGTATATATGACTCTGTCTGAACTCTGGGTGATAATGCCCCCCCCCCCCCCCCCCCTTAATTCACTATGGTGCCAACTGGACCCTCCAATAACCTCTTATGAGCAATCTACGTATATATGATTGACTTCATCAGTAAATAACACAGGATGCACATGCATTCACAAAGGGAAGACCAAGGGGGTGATGGTCAGGAGAGACAGTTACATATCTGGGAGAGGGAATGTAATAGAGAACAGTCAATCATAGAATTCACAAAGGGCAGACCAAGGGGACCGGTGCACGATCTATAGTTGGAGAGACAGCTGAATAAATATCAGGAAGGGTAATGAAATAGAACAGTCATTTAATCATAGCCTTATGCTACAAACATGCATGGTAGTCACAGTAGAACAGTCATTTATATGCTACATACATGGTAGTCACAGTATATATAGAACAGTCATTTATATGCTACATACATGGTAGTCACAGTATAATAGAACAGTCATTTATATGCTACATACATGGTAGTCACAGTATTAATAGAACAGTCATTTATATGCTACATACATGGTAGTCACAGTATATAGAACAGTCATTTATATGCTACATACATGGTAGTCACAGTATATATAGAACAGTCATTTATATGCTACATACATGGTAGTCACAGTATATAGAACAGTCATTTATATGCTACATACATGGTAGTCACAGTATATATATAGAACAGTCATTTATATGCTGCATACATGGTAGTCACAGTATATAGAACAGTCATTTATATGCTACATACATGGTAGTATCAAAATAAGTCTACAGTGCATAATACTGCGTGCTATAGTTAGGTCCTGCTGCTGTACGCAGATTTGCTTTTGGGGATATAACAGAAAGTGAATGAGATGAAAATGAGAAAGTGAATCCTTCAGCTGCCGCTCATTGTCATTGGACATAGAGATATATGGTACATTTGGACACATATAACACTTTCAGCAATATTGTGGTATATACGTAATGTATTTTCATGTTTCAGTAGTGGTTCATACAGTACGTCATACAACAGTCAGCATGCATTTTCATTTACTATGCGATGTGCCAGTTAATGTATATAAGTTCTAATGAGATTCACTGTGGGGAGTTAATTTTGGAAACCTAGTTATATTATTGAAAAGTTTAATATGGGAATTGAAATTATATTAATTGTATATTGCATCCCACAAACATTTATCTTAGTGTGGGATGCAACATGTCCTGACACGCTGGCCCCTTCCCACATTGCCTTGGCTTCCCGAGAGCCTGGATTGGTGACAGAGCAGGCAGAACAACAGAAGAAGGCCAAGTATGCGGACCTGCTGACCATGCACACACCACTTCCTCTCCATTGGCTTGGAGACCACCAGGGTGTTTGGTCCTGAAGCCCTCTCCTTTTTCAAGGAGCTTGGCCACTGCCTCAGGGCCCATTCCTGTCATCTCTTGCAACAGATAGGGGTCATGGGGGGCCGATAGAGGAAGCACCGCTGTAGTACTCGGCACTGCTCCTGGTCCCTGGCTCCATAGCTAGGCGTATGGATAGTGCCTTAATCCTAGTTTAGGCATGTGTATGCTTAGCAGTTATTTGTTATTAGTTTTTTCTATATATTATCTATTGTATCTGTCTTACATGTACATTATGCATACATTGCATGTTTGTATGTATATATACCCCAAGCTACAATATAAATGTGCATATAGTTGCAGTATAAATATGGTGGATGCATATCGATACCATGCAATTGGGTCACTACCCCCACAAATGGAGTCATTGGGCTAGACACAGCGGCTATACTGGAACGTACATGCAAAATGTGATTGACAACCACTCCTGCATGCAACCAAAGATTGTATAGGAAATCCTGCTTATATGTGCCGTGACCCGATTGTATTGGAACAACACGGTGCCATGGCCAGACGAGTGTTGCAGTGTGAAAATGGCCACTGCATGCAGAAAATGTCTTCGACTCAATTCAGCTTTGCAACTGGCATACACACACACAGCGGACACTGGCAAATTAACCTACACTTGTGTACAAAGTATTATGTACTTTGCAGATAGTGTTACATTAACAGCATGTACTTAATTGCATGAATGTGTACAGCAAACTACTTATACAAATGTCTGCTTAAACTATATCCTGAAGCCAGTGAATAAGCACTATTTCGTTACACGTCGTCCTTCTGTGCTGAATACGACATGCTGCTGTTTTTTCCACTGCGTTTCATGCACTTGTAGATACCCACCACGGCAACGACAAGGAGGACACCCAGAAGACAGCCTGCCGCCAAACAGCCCACCACTATCCCTGCAGTGGTAGCACTTGGCTGTCCAGGGCAGTTAGGGCAAGTCTGCTGCAGTGACTGCGGAGTGACTGTAGTTCCATCGGAGAGCTGAATCTTGAGAGTGCCGCTGGCGATGCCGGCTGTAATCGTTTGAAATAGGATCTGGCTATTCTTTCCTGTGCCAGCTTTGGGAGGGTCATGGAGAATAAGGTTGACCACAATGCTGTCCTGAGAGTAGGTCTGGATCTACAAGAAGGGGAGAAAGTACGAATTCGAGGCTGCTGCTGCATAGTAAAAACTAGAAAGAACAAACACAAAGGCAGACACAAGTCCTCCTGTGGGTAGTGATTCTGGTCAATATCATATGTACACAATTAATAACATAATTCAATTCATTAGACCAAGGTTAATTTATAATAACTATAGGTGAGGGACTGACCTCCACAGGGGCTCAATACAACCATACAACCTGGGTATCACATGACAAGTGCAGGGATAGCCCGCTTCCAAACACTTCTCCCATGCACTAGGGCACTTTATGGGCTTTACATATCCCAAGACCAAACTAAACCTTCAGGGTATTCATGGTTCAGAAAGTCATATGAGTAATTATTGTTACTGTGAAAACAGACTTCTTTATATGTGAAAACCAACTTCTGTAAAGCCCTTATGGTTCTTAGGCTTGCTTGGTAATAGGTATATACTCTATACAGCTTCTTCCACGTGCCACCACACATGCATACATAAAATGGAGCACAGGGATTCAGTATCAGACTTCTTCATATACAAGAGTCACCACTTACAACTTGCAAACAACCAATCCATTCCGAGAAGGAAAAGTAGCCAGTACAAGACTTACTTGGATGTTTCCAAACTGTGATCCAGGTGCATCTGTGAAGGTAGAGAGGGCGGTCCTGATGTTGCTGCGAAGAACAAAGAGGGTATTTGGTGCTGGTGACACGGCGAGTGTGAACATCACTTCCTTAGTCTGGTCCGGTGGGAAGCAAACGAAAGCGTCAAACACTTCAAACGGAGGCTCCTGTAGGTCAACGTTGAAGATGTTGCTTATAAAGTCAAACTGGTGCATAGTGTCATTATAGACGGCCGTCCCACGTGTGCGCACTTGTAGAGGTATTTGCATTTTGATATTTTGACCATTCACTACCCAGTTATCTGCCGAGAAATACATAAGATTTGTGACGTTCTCTAGTGTCACATTGGGGTAGCTGGAATTAGGCATTGGGATGAAGGCAAGCCAAGCTTCAGCAGGAATTCCCCTCACAGTGGAGGGTCCTTCGTAGACATAGGCTGAGGCACTGTCGTTGAAGGGAGACAAGATGTGCAGAAGTGAAGCAATAACATAGTTCCCCTGCTCATTCATAACTTCATCTGGAAGTTGCCGCCCAGAATTGAGGCTGGAGATGTTGCAGGTACCATTATCTCTGTTAATCCAATATTGAACTCCCTGCGAGAAATCATGAATGACACTTATTCTGCTTACTGGGCTTGTAGGATCAGATCTGTTTCGATCGTTGAAGTCATATCGAACAAGATTGGCTTGACGGTCATAATAAAATGGAGTGTAGAAAGAATGACTATTTGTTTCATTGGTTACTTCAGTTAAGCTACTGAAGTACTTGACATCAAGAGGAGGAAGCGGCTTCAAGTTCTTCCTGTTTCTGCAGACTAAGCCCTCTGGAATAGCAAACACTTCATCACCAAGAGGAGAAGGATCAAAGGCTGTGAAGGTGTATGTGTGGTCGACAGTGTAGTTCCCTTCACCATCCCGGTTCATCCCGTACACTGTGGCAAGGATAGGAATGCGGCTGGCATTCTGTGGCAGTCCCCAGCCCTCCACCGCAAAGTAATAGTCAAGCGCAAATGAAATGTTCGGTGAGAAGTAGCAATACTGCCAGTGATCAGTGAGGACTCCTCTTGCAAATTCCTGTCCTAAGTACGTCTCATTGTCTTTCAGCCGACCGCCAAATACGAGCAAGTCATTAGCAGATCCAATTTGCACAGTGCCATTGGGGCCTGGAAACTCGTGGAAGGTGAAGTTGATAAATCTGTCGTTCTCCAATGCGACTACATCACAGCTAGCGGAATCACTGTCCGGATAGGCAATGCGGAAACCTTGGTCAGACTTGTAATCTCCGACGAAGGTGAAGCGGGTAGGAGGACCGGGAGATCGGCCAGTGAAGAAGGCGTCAATCCTTCCACGCTGTCCTAGGCCGTCGTAGTACTCGACAAATCTACCTGAGCGGTTTTGGTTTGTCAGGGACGCTTCGATCTGTACGCTAAACTGCTGCGGAAATGACGGAAGTGTGACAGAAGTGTTCGAGGAGCCGTTCATTTTGCAGACACCATCCAAATGATCATCTTCCATATGAGAGTCAGCTTGTCCAATAAACAAGAGCGCCAGAAAGGCCACTGCTAGAGCGATCTGCTTCGGGAGCGACATCTTCCGAGCACACGGGTCGGAATCACATGCGCATTGCATCAGACCTGTTAATAGTCATGTCCAGTTGGTCGAATGTGTGGCGGGCAAAATTGGGGCGGGTCGGCAATTCATGTGATGTTCACGTGGACCAATAGAGTTGCTTGATGAAGGCCTCACTAATGCGTATGTCACGCGGAATGCTAACCCCTACAGTTTTGCAACGAATACCGTAAAACAGCTGTAGAGCCTGACAAGAAATATAGGGGTTCCACTATGTGCATACATGTGGTGTAAGTATCCCATATAGATAGCATAGAGAGCTACATATACAGTTGGAATGACAAGTAATTAGAGCTAGGAACAAAGTGATTATTAGGCACTCTCCATGGTTATGCTTTAAAAAGGAACGGTGATCTGGTCTTATTGGATACAAAACTTTCAGAGTGTTGTACCTTCTTATGGTCAAATTACTGCCTATACAAATTACTTGAAATCTGGCACAACATGCTTGTGTGGGTCATCAGCTTCAGAACATTTGCTAAAAGAAAATAAGCAAATGCAAGCACCCTATTATGCGCAGCAACTACAACTGACTTGATTGAAAGCGTAAGAGTTCACTAATGCAAAAGCTGCTAATACAAGACTAAAGCAGGAACTTAAATGTAGAGAAGTGCTTTAAAAGTCATCCATCTGGCGACTATAGCCAGTGTCATAGTACTTTCTTTTACGAAGGCATATTCTGATGGCCATCACAGTTCCAGCCACCAGCAGACCAAGGAGGAGACATGTGAAGAACCCACCAAAAAAGCATCCCACACCCACTCCTACCACGTTGCTCTGGGACACGGTAGGATTCGAAGATGGATATGAGTTGGGATCGCAAGCAGGGCTTGCTGTTGGATTGGGACTGGAACTTGGAGGGGGACTTGATATGGGATTAGAAGTGAGACTTGCTGTTGGATTACTTGGAGCAGGACTTGAGTTGGGATTTAAAGTGAGGCTTGCCGTTAGACTGGGAGTTGAGATTAGAACTGAAGTTGGACTTGAGTTGGGATTAGAACTGAAGCTCCCTATTGGACTGGGAGTGGAACTTAGAGATGGACTTGAATTGGGATTAGAAGTGAGGATTAACGTCGGATTGGAAGTAGAACGTGACATTGAAGCTTGAGTTGATGATGGCACGGGTGTTGGAGATGGGCAGGACTGCTCCAGTAACTGTGGAGAGACCAGTGCTCCATTGGAGAGCCGAATCTTGAGAGTGCCATTGGTAATACCAGCTGTAATGTCTCTCAGCAGGGTCTGGCTATTCTTTCTTGTGCCATTCATGTAGCCTGCGTTGGGAGGGTCATGGAGAATCAGGTTGACCACAATGCTTTCCTGAGAGTAGGTCTGGATCTATTGGGTATGAAGGGGAAAGAAGAAAAGATGCAAGCAACTATTCACCACGCCATGGAAAAGAGGGCAAGAATCACACTGCTTACAGTCACTGGGTGGAGTGCTGCAATTGCTAAATAGCAGAGGCTAGAAGAGATGAAGTGACATTTTTATATTAAAAAAGTCAGTCAAATGCCCAACAAGAGGTGCTGTGCATGAGATTTTCATTTGTCCAAAGCCCTCCAATAATCCGCTTGGCAGAGTGATGACTATAGAGAATTCTATCATTACACAAGATTTAACAATGTGCCTATAATAATAAAAATTAGATTAAAGATTGGAAAAGTGCCTACGCGTGGACAATACTTGCGGTGAGTCAATGGTGTGTAGATCGAGCAGTGGTGACCGCTAACATACATATTCCCTATGCGTACGTACGAATTATATAAAACAGGGTCCATTCAATAGGGATAAAATAGATATTAAAGCTTGGACGCATCAGCCATTAGAGGAAAAGTGGTGCGTATACAAGCACAATCCAGCATTAACCACATAGAGGAAAGAAAGTGGTGAGAGGCATGCAAGCATTGCGTAGAGGAAAAGCTAGCGCTGCATCGAGGAAAGCAACTGGTCGTGGTACAGCGCACACAAAGCGTACAAAAGATTAAGGAAATGTAGCTAGTGCTCACACGTCGACAACACGTCGTCAACTGCAGTGTAAGCACCTGGCGGTGGGGAGGGTCTAGCGCACCACACACACCCGCCACCAGGCACTTACGACACGTCGTCAACTGCAGTGTTAGCACCTGACGGTGGGGAGGGTCTAGCGCACCACACACACCCGCCACCAGGCACTTACGACACGTCGTCAACTGCAGTGTTAGCACCTGACGGCAGGAGGGTCTAGCGCACTAGACCAGTGCAAGACTTACTTGGATGTTTCCAAACTGTGATCCAGGTGCCCCTGTGAATGAAGAGAGGGCGGTCCTGATGTTGCTGCGAAGAACAAAGAGGGTATTTGGTGCTGGTGACACGGCGAGTGTGAACATCACTTCCTTAGTCTGGTCCGGTAGGAAGCAAACGAAAGCGTCAAACACTTCAAACGGAGGCTCCTGTAGGTCAACGTTGAAGATGTTGTTCATGATGTCAAACTCTTGCATACTGTCATTATAGACGGCCGTTCCACGTGTGCGCACTCGTAGAGGAAATTGCATTTTGGTATTTTGACCATTCACTACCCAGTTATCTGCCGGGAAATACACAAGATTTGTGACGTTCTCTAGTGTCTTATTGGGGATGGTGGAATTAGACATTGGGATGAAGGCAAGCCAAGCTTCAGCAGGAATTCCCCTCACAGTGGAGGGTCCTTCATAGACGTAGGCTGAGGCACTGTCGTTGAAGTGAGACAAGATGTGCAGAAGTGAAGCAATAACATAGTTCCCATGCCCATCCACAACTTCATCTTGAAGTTGCCGCCCAGAATTGAGGCTGGAGATATTGCAGGTGCCCTTATCTCTGTTAATCCAATATTGAACTCCCTGCGAGAAATCATGAATGGTACTTAGTCTGTCCACTGTGCTGTTTGGATCAGATCTGTTTCGATAGTTGAAGTCATATCGAACAAGATTGGCTTGCCGGTCATAATAAAATGGGATGTAGGAAGAATGTCCATTTGTTACATTGGTTACTTCAGTTAAGCTACTGAAGTACTTGATATCAAGAGGAGGAAGGGGCTTCAAGTTCTTCCTGTTTCTGCAGACTAAGCCTTCTGGAATAGCAAACACTTCATCACCAGGAGGAGAAGGATCAAAGGCTGTGAAGGTGAACGTGTTCTGTATGGTTACAATTTCTCCAGAGAACGTACGCTGCCGGCCATCCAAAGTTGCCAATATCGGTACACGGCTCGCATTCAAGGGAAACCTCCATCCCTCTACAGCAAAGTAGTAGTCGAGCAAGAATGTGAGGTTCTCTGAATCAAAGCAGTACTGCCAGCGATCAGTAGGGACACCTCTCATGAACTCCTGTCCTAAGTACACCTCTTGGTCCTTCAGTCGACCAGCAAACCCCAGCAGGTCATTAGCGGAACCAATTCGTAATGTTTCGTTGGGGCCCGGGACGCCGTGAAAGGTGTAGTTGGCTGTTATGTCGTCCTCAAGCGAAACTACGTTGCAGTCGGTAATCTCGCCTTTAGTGTAGATGACGTGAAAAGCCTGGTCCGTGACAAAGTCGGCTATCAGAGTGGTCCGAATATTGCTAATATAGCTGTCCACACGACCACGCTGCCCCACGCTATCGTAGTACTCAACCACCCTGAATGTGGAGTTGCTTGCGGCATCGTCTACCTCGATTTGAACGCTGAACTGGGGCGGAAAGGACGGAAGAGGGACTGTGGAAGCATTGGCATAGTTGTTCACCGGTGGCTCGCATAACGTGAAGTTGTCGTCCATCAGATCCGCAGAGACGCACAGCAAAGCTGTCAGCAGGACTGCTAAGATGGTGGTTTCTCTTCCAAGCGGCATCTTCCCACAATGGAGCCCCTACGTGAAGACTCCACTCAGCACAATGCAGTCATGTGGCTTGATAAGCGATTGCATAAGCTTCAGCGAAACACGTGTCCGTCATTTTCAAAGGAATCTAATGAATTCACTTAGGGCGCGGCGCGACAATGAATAAATTAGAAAACTCACACGAGCAACGTCATGATTCTACATTCATGACGTCACAAACAGCCCTCCCAGTCCAGGTGCACGCCTGCTTTCGATAAAGCGGTGCCTTTCGCCAGTCTACGCGGACGCCCTGGATTAAGTTGCCCTCTCCTAAGGCGCCTGTGATTCGCCTAGTACGTGTCCACCTCCGTATTAGCATCCTAAGTGTTGTTGGTGAGTCCTTTGTTTGTGCGCCTTTGGGTGTCTGGTTGAGGCCGGACAACGCCCACATTTTCAAAACGCCAGCATGTGTTTGTTGAAATTTGAAAGGAATCATTTACAGCCTACTAATCTCCATATGTATGAAATAGAGGCGATTCTTGTACATGCGAACGCCAATGCATGCATAATGATGCTGATGAGGTGACCTCATTTGGTGTGTCCTCTCCCACTCGTCTCGCAGCGCGCCGACATGAGTTTCGACTTCTCCCGAGTCAGCGTCTCCCAGGGACACGCGCCCATGCATCACCCCCATCTTGCAAGCCCTCTCAGTAGCCCTAATCCTGGTGCAGTGGCCATCCCACTGCATAGCCCCAACATGCCTCTTAGCCCCACCAATCAAGCCATGAGCCCGAGAGGTATTCCTGTGTCTCAGATATCCCAGTACATGCACCCACAGCGGACAGGGATGTCACCCATGTCTGTTCCAGTGGTCCAGTTTGTCCAACATCCGACACACCATTCGCCACCGTTCTCCCCGAAGAGTCTCCCCACCTCACCAACCTCCCCGAAGCACGGGCCGAATACTGTCCTCCAAACCATCCACAGCAACAACCTGGCTGCAACCTCCCTACACCAGGGATTCCTGCCGCAAATGACAGCCGGACCTGGTCCTGGAGGAGCATACTACCACCCCATTCACATGCTACAACAGCCACAGCGCAACCTTCAGCAGACGCAGCTGGTTGACCCCGAGTCTCCGGAGGTGAAAGAACTGGAGGATTTTGCCATCTCCTTCAAGCAGAAGCGCTTGAAACTGGGCTACACTCAAACGCAGGTGGGCCAGGCCCTAGCGGAGATCAATGGGACTGACTTTAGCCAGACCACCATTTGCAGATTCGAGAATCTGCAGCTTAGTTTTAAAAATGCACAGAAGTTGAGACCGATACTGGATAAGTGGCTTGAGCAGGCAGAGAAGGTGGGCGGTGTTCCGGAGCAAGAGGAAGCATCACCAGAGAGGCGACGGAAGAGGCGTACCACCATTGGAACGGGTGCGAAGGATGCTCTCGAACAACACTTTGTAAACCAGCCTAAACCGTCTTCTGCTGAAATCTCCCATGTTGCAGAGTCTCTGCATCTGGACAAGGAGGTGGTTAGAGTGTGGTTCTGCAACAGGCGACAGAGAGAGAAGAGAGTTCGCTCCACCATCACCCATGGCGACGGTCACAACTCGGTCGATCAAGAAGACGAGGAGGAAATAATAGAAGGGCAGAGAATTCCCCCCTCGTCCAATCACGTGCAGGAGCTGTCTTCACAGATAGTTTCATCAGAAGCTGCTCAACACTAATAGGAAGGAGTTCGGACACTCGTACATGCTAAGTGTGATAACACAAAGTATATACGTACGTAGGTACTATTTAATATTTTAAAGGCAACGTAATTGGTGTGCCAATTTTGTATTTTTGTATGGATTTGTATTGAGTGCATGCAGTTATGTGCACTGAGGGTATCAAATGCTCTCCTACATATACATGTGCATACATGTCGTAGTGTTTTATTAATGTATATTTTATACCTTACATTTATACATTAACATGTTCGTTGTTGTAGTATTGTTATACATACATATATTCTGGAGACAGTTCGGCAACAACTTTGTACGTGCATACAATTAAAGGAGTAATTATAATAAAAATTAATTGGAACTTTTGCAGACAGTTAATTTTTGTGAAGCAAAGAGTGATTTGACAACATAAACCACCACCAGTATATATACATACGTGCAGGCAGGCACAATATATATAATATTAATTATATACATTATATACAATTATAATTGTTACTCTGCATCAGGTCTGAAAACATACTCTATCACCTCCTGTGCACTCATATGAAATATTTATACAATAATTAATGCATATATTGTGTGTTCATAATATATTGCTTGATGAAGCCTGTATTAGCTTGGAGATCTCTTGGATTGGCTTCTGCAACTCCTCACACTCGCGACAGAGTGAACCCATCTTGTCCATCAGCTCACCAACCGTGACAGACTCCTTCACCACCTTAGTCAACTCTGAATCCACATCCTGCATGTCAGATATTGTGCACACATATGCGCAGAATTGGATGAATGGACACCAGAGGATGCCATGAAGCAGCTGAACAATTGAAATGCAGCTACCAATCAAAAGCAGCGTTATAAAAAACTGACCATATAGCAACAACATCTTCCAACGTTCGGTCTATAAACTGCAACAGTGTCAGCCACTCTGCAAAACCTGCATCTCCCATGCATCAGGCTATGAGCAGCCCTTGCCACAAGAATGAACTGAGCCATTGCCAGTGCATACAAACATACAGGTGATGACAGCATATTCATAAGCGGCGCCTGTATGGGCAGTCTAAACATTGTGGCTATGGGCAGACGCACAGTTAGCGGTTAGGACTTAGTGGCTTCTCTGGACTGCCCCAAACATGTTGTTTGATGGATCACTGACTCACAGAGGTTAGTGTTGATTCTGTTGAAAGGTAGACCCAGGAGTAGACACTGAGAGATGCCATACAACTGACACACAGTGGTCTGGAACTGACATACCCACACCCATAACTGCCACCCCTTTAGACTGTCAACACCCCAGCACAAAGGACAGGACAGGGAGATACCTTTATGTCTGACCCACACAGGTTTGTCAAAAACACACACACACACACACACACACACACACACACACACACACACACACACACACACACACACACACACACACACACACACACAACACACACACACACACACATATGCACGCATGTACACATCAACATCAATTCATGCCAACATGTACAAATCAGTACACACCCACTGAAGACGTATTGTAGTCTCACCTCGCTGCTGGTAAGAACGTGGTAAACAATGACCATGCGTCCACTGTCTGTGCAGCCACACGAGTAGAAGGCATGCACTGTATGTCCTTCAAGCAGTCCAACTTGAGCATTCCTGGGAGAGAAGGCACTGCCATGCTACATATACAACACACATAGAAGAAAGGCATACATCATAGCCCAGGAAATGGAAAGCCTTCACATTACACACACAACACTCCACTACACACACTGCACTCACACAAGACACACCACACACAGCACTCACACCTCCACACACACTGCACTCACACAAGACACACACCGCATTCACCTCCACACACTGCACTCACACCTCCACACACACTGCACTCACACCTCCACACACACTGCACTCACACCTCCACACACACTGCACCCACACCTCCACACACACTGCACTCACACCTCCACACACACTTGCACTCACACAAGACATACCACACACTGCATTCACACAAGACACACCACACACTGCACCCACACCACCTTCACATACAAACAGTCACACAACTCACAATTTCTACCACACGTGGTCCTAGCCTGTTCACAGATATCCCATCCAGCTCTTCTGAACCCTCACATACATCCTGCCCCACCTCTGCAATGTTGTATGGCTGATACAGCCCCATCTCCACTGTCTCCTGCAGATACTGCACTTGCTCTCCCATCATCTCAGCACTCTGAAACACCCAAAGGTGGTAGACAATGTTTACTTCCCGAGCATCAGGTTCTACTCCAGATTTAAAATCTGGAGTTGAATGTATGGAAATAAACATGTCCAAGTGTTCTGGATTGTCAGGTGCCTGCAACAAGGTGAGCACACTGCGGCTAACAGCGGTTTCAGGTAGGGCTAAGCGATGGTGCGTTTTCTACTAGCACTATTTGATCTATGAAATGGTAAATACATTGAGATTAACAGCTGTTTGAGGATTCCTACTTCCAACTCCACATTCCTACCTGCAATCCATCATAATTATGATAGTTTTGCAAGGGTGCGGTTTCACATGAGCACCAATGGGCTACTGACATGTAAGACTCTAGTCTAGCCTGCTAGACCCTCTCTGCCACTGGGCACTTTGTCGTCTGCAGTTGCAGAGAGGGTCTTGCGGGCTAGGCTAATGAGACTACCATTCCAACTTTGTAACCATGTGATTGATTTTAGTACGCATTTCAGAATGGGGAATGGAAACCTTACACCAACAACAAACACACTCTGATCGCTCTGGCACAGTGTGACATTGTTATGAACAACAACGATGTGTTCACTTGCTTGTCCAATCTTCAGCGACCCATGAAACATACTTTTGCACACAATGCTAGAACCGATGAGGCCGTCCAGATTTGCTCCTCTTCCCTAGTCCCAGTCACTGCCACTAGCGAGTGCTGAGGGCATTGCAGGAGCTGCTTATTTGATACATTTAGCATTTCAAGGCATAAAGTTGTGGTGACATTGCGCGTTGGTGATTGTGCGTTTGGTTGTCAAATGCCGTTATAATGCTCTATAAAGATGAAAGGCATTACATGGATTGCTTAAAACACAGCGGCTGGTCGCTAAACAGGCCAGGAGCTGTGGGCTCATATGGACAGCCAATGACTCAACATTATGTATGAAAAGCTAGAGACAGTACTGTAAATATAGCACTCATGTTGAAAAATTGTGACCTTGTGTGCTTGTGATTGTAAAATAAGGCATGTTGCCAGATCAGTGCATGGTACAACTGTTATGATACAGTAACATTACTATAGCTAAGCTGTGTTCGAATTGGTAACAAATGGTAACAAATCACCGGATATTACTGGATATTACTGGATATTACTGGATATTACTGGATATTACTGGATATTACTGGATAATACTGGATATTACTGGATATTATTGTTGGGAGCTGGTAGGCAGGGGCCATATGCTCGTGAATCAGACCCCACTTGTCTGCCGGCACCGTGACGTCGTCCATGTGTGACATCACAGAGAAATGGCCGCTGGATGGGTGGGGTCTGGTTCATGAGACACCAGTGTATTTGTTAGCTGTGGGCTGTACACTTTGCATGCAGTGGTAGTGGCCAGTGAGACACTCATTGACAGTGAAAGCATGAATTACGTGCAGCATTTGGGAACTAGTCAAAACCAACCTTCCTCTGTAATAGATTTCTGATAGAGGAGGGAAGGGCAGTGAAGAGTGCCGACTTCTCTCTGCACTCCACTAAAGGGGCACTCTGCAGGTGCAGCACAGCGCGGGGGAGAGCCATGAGATAGTCCTCAAAGCCGTACACACCACTGGGGAGGAAAGCAACACAGACGCTGGGCCCAGACGAAGGGAGCAGTCCAGACAAAGTGAAGCCGCATAACTAACAGAGCATGTCCCACATGCAACAACAACTGCAAATAGAAACATTAGGCACATAACCTAATTAACAGCGAATTGAAACATTGGGCACATACATAGTACGTATTGTAGGTTCCTAGGGCGTGTATGTAAACTGCAGGTTGAGGTATAATCCACAGAAACCACTACTTGTGAAACAGCGCACCAATAGCTATGAACGATATCGTTTGTTACTTTGCCTGCAAGCCTGCACATGCTTCACATGCATGTAAACAAACAAAGTGCACAAGTGTGCTATGTGGTGGTGGATTTCTCATTCAGTATGCAATATAATTATGGCTGGTATATACAATAATGTATGTATGATGCAATTTCCATAATGCATGTGATTACGAGTTTGCAGATATGTCAGCACCATGCATGAAATTCTGGAGTAGTAAATCAAAGGGAATAGATTGTGAATGTTGGACTTGTACCACCCTGCATGTCCTTCTTTTGCTCAGATCAAGATTTGACCAGCAGAGAGATCGAGAGAGATGACAAGATCAGCAGTAGACTAATAGGAAAGGGCTAACTGGGTCCAGGTGGTCACTGTGTAACAGCCAGCCTCCCCTAGCCCCAGATAGCACTAAAGCATTGGAATCTATCTCCGTAGAGCAGCCACCTCTCTATAATGGTCAGTTAGAACTGGCCCACAGGCGGTTGTCTTAGCCAGGTTTCACTGTACTCTGTTTGGTCTGGAGCGCTATAGAAAGTTAATTGCAGGAAGCAGGCAGAGTCTAGAGTGGAACCTCTCTATAGAGGACGCCATTTGGATCCATCTGGCTGTACTGTATAGAGAAGTGTCCCTAATTCAGAAGTAGATTTGTACACAGCTCTATGCGGTTGGGACTGCAGACAGTGCCCTCATAAGAGAGGTGTCCTTTATTCAGAGTGTCGAAGAAAGGTTCCACTGTACTTGCAGGATAACCGTCCCGCGGGTAGATAACAAGGCATGAACGGCTTACCATTGCGGTATGCAGTGGTAGGGAAGCATCTCTGAGAACGTCTTCACGGACAGAGGATCTTCCTCCACTTTCGGACTCCTGAGGGAAGTCTGGAAGGCGTCCTCTAACCAGGTGCCAGTAGGGCAGGTGTTCTTGCGTCGACGAATCCACCAGTCATTGTCCATAGCGACTGTACAGTCATACACAAGCAAATACACAACCACTGAGCTGCTCCATATAGTCATGCCCCCGCTTCGCAACAAACTCACCGGCCATTTTATGCACCATACGGTGATTTCCCTGTGAGTGACGTCACATATCAGTCCACGCCCTAACACAAGATGGCGGCCATAAGGAGGGCAGCAACATTGCACAGACTTGTAAGCGTATTTTTTGTTGAAGCTAGGCATAGTCTGACGTTTAAATGTGTGTCTTATATTGTAGGTACTTGCTCGAGGGGTTGCTACTGCCACTTCGAACGTCAAAGTGAGTTTATCTTTATGTCTGATGTTGTTGACAGTGCTCTTCCATGTTGCATACCCCTTCGTGTCTCATAGCCTCCGATACAAGTTTTTGGCGTGGAGGGGCGATATTCAACCGCCCTATACTCTGCTGCGCACAAGAGCAAGACTTTGGAGAAGACGGAGACAGAGTTGAAAGCCTTTGAGGTTGGAACTAGCCTGACGTAGCCTAGGCCTCCTTCCAGCCACTGTGCAGTCCAGTTCAGGTTGCTTGTCCCATCGCGGAAAAACGAAGAACCAAACTGACCAATCATATGCAAGCTATACCAAATCATCACTGAGTGCGGCGAATTTGATTGGGCAGACACATCGATTGATTGTTTGTCAACGATGGGACAAGTAACCTGAAATCAACTGTATGGTTGCACAACGGGCAGGACACAGTAAAATTCAAAGTCTCGAAATGGGTCTGGCCATGTCAGACTGTGTTGGTACTGTTGTACAGTTGACCGCTCTGTATAGATGCCTCAGTGCCTCGCTCACATGTGCTCTGCCTCACACTGCGCCCATGTACTGCTAAGTCTCATGTAGGCAGATCGCTTCTTCTCCTCCATCTTTGCGTACTGACGTCAGCGGTCTGGCTACATGAGAATAATTCGTACATACTCTGGCTCACACATGCTGCTGAACAACTGTTTTTAGATGCTTTGCACCTTGTGGCACTTGTGAATGTTGTTCAGTAGTTTACATCTTCAACATTTGGTTCACACCAGACCAAAGTTGCACAGACCATTTCATCATTTTGGCGTACATCTGCTGCCAGGACGTACATATGTGCACAAATGCATTTATTCCCTAACAGAAATTGGTTGCAGAGAAGCCGGCTGTGCTTGACTTCATCCTGAACCCAATGGTGCAGACTGAGCAGAAACTCACAACCATGAATGAGCTACTGGGTGCTATGAAGTTTTCTCCGACAACCATCAACCTCTTTAAGATTCTGGCCGAGAACAGCCGTCTTAGAAAACTTCGGGAGGTGATTCGGTCGTACATGAGGCTCATGGCAGCACACAGAGGGGAGCTTTCCTGCAGTGTCACCACGGCAAAGGTAGCCATTGGTGGTGTGTGTGTGTGTGTGTGTGTGTGTGTGTGTGTGTGTGTGTGTGTCTGTGCGTGTGTGTGTGTGTGTGTGTGTGCGCGTGTGCATGTGTCTGTGCGTGTGTGTGTGTGCGCGCGCGCGTGTGTGTAGTGTAGTGTACTGAGTTGTAGGGCATGTGACAGTGCTGCTTGTGTAGTGATGACAGACAGTGTTGTGTGTGACAGTGACAGTAATGTGTACATATGCATATGTGACAGCGTGGTGATGAAAGTGACAGTATAGTGTGTGTGGCATGGCATGTCGTATCACAGTGTGGAGTGCCACTGTAATGTTGTGGCCGAGTGTAAAGACTAAAAACATCTCAACAAGTAAGAAGCATAAGAACATGTGCTTGTGGCGTTAGCCAGTTAGGTTAGCAGAGCCCTGCAGTGACATAGTGGTGCAACCCAGGTTTGTTGGTGGAAACAGTTGTCACACACAAGGACCACAGTTTACGTGTAGAGGCCACAGATTAGAAGTAGTGTTTACTACGTGTAGAGGCCACAGATTAGAAGTGGTGTTTACGTGTAGAGGCTGCTGCTGTGTTGTGGTGATCAAGTTGATGCCAGTGTACCCTACGTGTACAATGTGTTGGTGTTCACAGCCACTCAAGGACGCTGAAGTGAAGAGCCTTGAGAAGGCACTGAAGGGATTCATGAAGGAGTCAAAAGTGCTCAAGTTAGAGAGGAAGGTAAGGTTGTAGTGGTTGGGGTGGTTTAGATGATGTGTGTGTGTGTGTGTGTGTGTGTGTTTGTGTGTGTGTGCGTGTGTGTGCGTGTGTGTGTGTGTGTGCATGCGTGCGTGCGTGTGTGCGTGTGTGTGTGTGCATGTGTGTGTGTAGACATGCCAGTGCATATGCACATATGTAAGTATATGTGACTGGACTGTGTTGTTGGAACTCAGCTACGCTTTGACGAAGAGCTTCTCGTGACTACTCCCTGCTCACACCAACTCCCTTCCCATGTATGTACTGTTGGCAGGTTGACCCTGACATTGTGGGTGGGATGGTGTTGGAGGTGGGAGACAAATTCATTGATCTCTCTACCAAGACGAGGATCAAGAAGCTAGTCAGTCTCCTGAGAGAGTCCACGTCAGGCTAGACGCAAGTAGCTCGTGACCTGTACTTGCTATACCAACATGTTAATGGCACACTACGTCTGGGGTATTGCTGTATGTTTAGTGTACGAGTATTTGTTATACAGTAATATATGGCTCTAGATGTGTCTGATATGGAATGTATTGCACTCGATCATGGAACTGTGAGATGAGTGATGTTGCTTCGATCACTTCGTTAAGGAAGCACATATTAGTGAGCTTGCTTGCTAGTCCATCTTGCGCAGGTGCCCAAGGTGTATGTATACCAGGGAAGGGACTTGGGGTGCTTATGCAAGATGGTCTAGTAGCCAGACTAGGAAGGGCATATAATTATAGGAAAGTTGTGTGTGGGGCAACAGGCATTGTTTGCTAGTGGGACTGAAGTGAAACGGAAAGGCTGTTTGCTGCAGTGGAAGCTCTGTGCAGAAGGCGCCTGTACTGTACAGCGTGCTTATATAGAGCATGGAAGAATATCATGTGCGTGTGCATCATTTGCACTGAGGCAATACATATAAATATATGGGGGCACATTATATTGTACATGTGTACAGTCATTCTTGCATGCATTGCGTCATTAAATCAAATACGTGCACAGTGATACATTAGAGCCTTAATATTGTAGCTGGTTACACACAAATTGAATGACGGGAAATGTCACCAACACAGGTAAGACACTTGAAGCACAAGGCTTCAGTCAGTGAGGATGAGCAGGGGGAGGAGGATGAGGGAAAGGAACGGAGAGGGCAGGTGTGCTTGGAGCATTGATGAGCACGAGATGGTGCAGAGCTTTGCATCATCCATTCTTTCTTGGGCTAGACCTGTCCTTGCGAACTTTCTCTGACAAGCTGAACCTTGCGTTGAGCGCGTTGCCGAGCGCCTCTGCTTTGACAGACACAGATCTGCTCAAGTGTTCGGCCTTCAACGCACAAGGAGTGAGTAACTCATGCATTCTTGGCCTCAAGTCCTTCAGCTGCAGCAAGCAAGGGTGGAAGTAAGGATAACAACACCTTACTAGAGGATGTGGGTTGCACAAACTGCTGCACGGATTGCAAAACTCAATACCAGCAAAATGTGTCCACGATAGATACCATACAATATTAATGGGGAAGGAAATATTTTGATTTGAACTAAATTATATGTACATGTACCCAGCTACTTGTACGTACAATACAGTGCTTCCCTAAACCATTACCTGTGCATGTACGTACATACGTATTGCAGTCTTTACCCACTCATCACTGCTTACTGGAAGCGTACGCACCTCTTTGATTCCCAAGGCGTAGGCCAATGATACGCACAGTGTTCCGGTGCCCAATACCGCTCCCAACGTCCCCAAGCCCAACGCCCGCAGAGCAAGACGCGAGGGCCGCTCGGCGTTTAGAGGGAGTGAGGGTTCACCTTCCCTCCGGGACGTGCGAATGGTCATTGCGAAAGCGGAAAAGACAGTGGCAGCAAAAACAGATGACAGAAGAATAATGGGTCCAGTGCTCGTGGGCGTCCAGTGCATTCCAGACGAATTAGCATCGTCTGAATTTGCAGACGGCTTTGCCTCATTGTCAGCGGCCATTTTACGTGCTGGGGTGTTGCCACTCGCAAAAATGGCCGACAGTGTACGGAAATGGGAGCGATTTGAAGGGAACAACCAGTTCTGTTGCGATGGGAGGCTAATGACTGCCAAACAGTTCTTCATACTCGTGTTCTTAGTAATCCTGTTTGGAGTGTTGGCAATCCTCTTCTTTGCGTTTGAGTAGGTTTATTATTCCCCTAAGACTTCAGCGCACACAGTCACTTGATGTACACGGCTCGCTCTCTTTCGTGTGTCATGGGTGCTGCCATAGATACTGATGCTACATTACGTCACAGTTTACCATTTTACCCACACGTGCAGGAAGCAATTGCCCCTCTTCACTTTTTGTGCCTAAAACACAATTTCCGTTTTATGTATTGGGATAGGACCATTGCAGTGTATTTGGATAGCTACGTATATTACAGTTACTGAGTGTGTATATCATATTACCTATATATAAATAGGTAATTTAATATACATACCTACATGCATATATATTACCCATTGCCTATATTACAGTATGTTACAGTATGTGTGCCTATTGTACTTTGAACAGTAATAATTATTATATTACAGTATGTATATTTGGCTGCTTCATTCACGGTGTTTGCATTATTTTACGAGTTCATGGCCATTTAGGCATTACTGTTTAATGAGTCAATGATGATTGATTGATTGAAGTGATTCTAACGCGTACAATATAGTGTGCATGGTGTTGCTGGGTGTTGTATGTCACACACCTCTGTGGAATTACCGATTGCCTAACTTTGCAATATACCACATGAATGTACACATTCTGTGGTAGTATCTTGTGTAAAAATTGTCTTTGTATATATAAAGGTGGCTCCCCAGTGCTTTGGCTCACTGCATACTTTCCTGTCCTTCTCTTCATGTGTTGTGCATAGTCAATCAGAAGGGGTTTTCTTTTAGCCAACTCATTTCCACGGTAACTACTATACATCATGTGTGAAGACACAACTGTCAATGAAGGTCTTTGTAATGTGGTGCGAAGATGTAATTTTGTATAATTCGTAACTCAAACTTGTCATGCATGTTCATATGATTTCAAATGAACACTGTGAGGTCAATATAACTTAAGGTCACTTTGACTTGCTGAAAGTGTGACTCCAACAACGCTCAAGACACTCAACTGTTAGTGACATTCTAGGATAGTGGAGCACCCTCCAACTGAGTTCTTCACTGACAGTTGTGTTTGCTCAAGTTGATCATGATTGCCAGTGAATACTCAAACTCAACTTTGCATTAGCTTCTAAAGTCTTTGTACGTACCTGCACTTTCTTGTCAATCTTCCGCTGCAGTGCGCGACACATTGTCACAGTTCTCTGGCCGTATCAATTTGGCTGGTTGTCTCTCCTCATCCCACTCATTGGTGTCATCCTTGTCTTCTACAACGTCATGTTTCTCCTCAAGGCCGGTTGCATTGACCCAGGATTCATCCCCCGTGCAACTGCAATGGAGGGGGAGTATTTCAAGAGATTAGCCGACCGAGACGGTGAGTTGCTTGGGCAGAACAAGGTCACACAGCACTTGAACGGGGACGTTGTCGAACAATCACATAGCAAGGGGGTAAATTGCAGTGAGACGTTTCAACCTCGAGGGTCTTCATTGATCACAAAACTGTTGTGTGCCTGACAAAGACACTCGCGTGAACCACTGCCGCATTGTCACCTTACTGCTCTAGAGAAAGCCTGTGCCTACAATCTTCATTCTCCCTGCTCTCCCCTTCCATGTTCAGACCCTCAACACCCCAATCCTGCTCTTGTCAAAACCGTGCATGTCCATGGAATTGAAGCCAAACTGAAGTTCTGCCACACCTGTAACCTCTACAGACCACCGCGGGCCTCTCACTGTTCCATCTGCAACAACTGCTGTGGTGAGACAAGGAGAGAAGCATTCGCTATGGGCCAGAGAGATAGCTTGCCCACTGTGGGTCTTCACCCCTTGAATGACTCACTCAGACACTCCCATTATGTACATCTGTTGCTATTCATCTTACATCTCCTTCAGTCAATTCTTTACTACCACCTTTACCCCTTCCTCTCTCCCTCCCTACCTCTCTCCCTTCCTCCCCCTCCTTCCCTCCCTCCCCCCTCCTTCCCTCCCTCCATCCTTCGCCTCCACAGAGCAGTTCGACCACCACTGCCCCTGGGTGGGGAACTGTGTTGCCAAGAGGAACTATCGCTACTTCTACCTCTTCCTGGTCACTGTCGCCTTCACATGCTTGTACCTCGGTGCCTGCAATGTTACCACCATCGTGCTCTGTAAGAAAGCTCGCACACGTACACAGCACACACATTAGCAGCTGCCTGTAGAGCGCTGGACGTAGGCATGCTGCTCTGTGTATGAGGGGCAGTGGGACCTCTCTATAAAGGACACTCCGAATAAAGGACACCTCTCTAATGAGGACACTGCCTGCAGTCCCAACCACATAGAGCTGTGTACAAATCTACCTCTAAATTAGGGACAGCCAACTGGGCCCCGTTGGTGTCCACTATAGAGAGGTCTCACTGTACTTTCATCATTTGTTTGGACCCATAATTTGTGTAAAATGCCCCCTTGGAGGTCACTCTCCTCATAAGCTGGTTCGTGCTCACTGCAGTGTCACTGCTTCCTGATGGAGCCACTTTCCTGGAGGCTCTAAAGTCATCTCCCGCCAGATATCCTCACCCCACTGTACTGTGCCGTGTCCCCACCCCTTTGTGTGTGGTGTGCAGGCCATGTGCTATCTGTGCTTCATGGAGATTCGTTTCATAGCTAGAAATGGAATAGAGGAAGGGAGTTCTGAGCTTTTATCACAATGCTCATGCGGTGGACTTGTCCAGTCAAGCAAGGTGTGTTGACCGTAAACGTGCTCAGTTGCAAGCATACTAAACAAATCAACGGAACAAGGCCCCTTTTGGGGCAATGTCTCTTGCTTCACTGAACACATCTGCCAAGTGATTTGCATATGCGCAAAGTCCCTTCCCCGTTGAACACTAAGTCCAGTTGTACACGTGTGTTAAGTACTGGGGGAGGAGTGCTGTACGTACGTAGGTATGTCTGTGCATGTACGTATGTTACAGTGTCTGTGTGTCTGGTGTCTGCAAGTGTGCATGTGTGTGTGCATGTGCATGTGTGTGCGTGTATGTGCGTGTGTGTGCGTTTGTGTGTGTGCGTGTGTGTCTGTGTGTGTCTGTGTGTGTGTGTGTCTGTGTGTCTCTGTGTGTGCGTGTGCGTATGTGTATGTGTGTGTGTGTGTGTGTGTGTGTGTGTGTGTGTCTGTGTGTCATGTGTGCATGTGTATATACATATCAGTGTCAGTCTTGTGTTGGTGTACGCTGTGTAAGGTAGCCATCCTTGACTGTGCCGCACCATTCTGGAGGCTGTCATTGCCGGGATTGGCTTCATTGCTGTCATTGGACTGGCTGGGTTCCACACATGCCTCATAGCAACCATGAAGACCACCAACGAGGAGGTGAGTGAGAACTGCACTCACTGAAATATAATGTACCTTACACCATATGCATGCACATGCATCTACACACATCACATACTTATATATTATAAATTATGCACACACACACACACACACACACACACACACACACACACACACACACACACACACACACACACACACACACACACACACACACACACACACACACACACACACACACACACACACACACACACACACACACACACACACACACACACACACACACACACACACACACACACACACACACACACACACACACACACACACACCATTCATTACATCCACCAGCATGGTGTTTCACAAACTCCACTAGCACTGTCCTGCTGACTGCCACGCCCATACGTATGTACATCGCCAATCTGATGTAGATGCCTGACTTTACGTATGTACACACGTACATATGTGAATACAGTATCTTTCCCATGTCGCATGCATTCTTGCCCCTTCTCCTTACCCCCTCCCTCCCCTCCCCACCCTTCTTCCCCTTGCTGTCCCCAGATAAAAGGGACCTATAGCACAAAGGGAGAGAACACCTTCAACCCTTACCACAGAGGAAACGTGTTCAAGAACTTTGCAGTTGCTCTTTGTGGGCCATTCACTCCAAGGTCAGGTGGAGGTCATGTGCAGGTCATGTGACTTTTTAGAGTATATAATGATTATACCTCTTCTTTGAGACTTTAATTCAAGGCATAGTATGATAAAATAGAGATTCATTGCCTCGTCGGAAGTGGTCTAGGGGATGACTTCTAAGCGTTATCCATGTGGTACAATGTTCGTTATTTTGGCAACAAGAAGTTTCTGATGGTCTGTTTTGTAATAACTAAAGAAGTCCTTATTGGGGCCAAAACGTCATGTTGTCAAAACAAAGTACCTTGTAACACATGGATAACGCTTAAACTTCCTCCCTTTGACCAAGGCATGGGATGTTTGCAGTCCAATCTGACCAGAAGCTGAGATAGCAGTGTGCTATGTTCTGTATATGCACTGATTCGGCACCTTCAAAGCTGCGAGGTCTTGCTCTCTCTGTCTCTCTGTCTCTGCTTTTGGTCCACATACATAGTTTGGTGAATGCAAGGGGCTATTACAAGGAGTTTGACCAAGAGGTTCTCTGTGACGGCTCCAGTGGGCGACAGGAACAGACGGATGCTAGAGAGGTGCCTGAGGTTGGTGGATGCAAAGTGCAGTATGCACAAGAGTGGAGGGGGAGGGGAGGGAAGGGGATGGGAAGTGAACGGAGGGGAGGGAGGGGAGAGAAAGGGAAGGGAGGGGAGGGGAGGGGAGGGAGGGGAAAGGAGGGGAGGGCAGACATGGACCACATCAACTGTATTGAGTGAAACATGGTACATGTGTACATGCGTACAAAGTCGTCCCAGGCAACAACTGCTAGTTTTATCATGGATACTGACCCGTACAAGGTTGTCCCAGGATACTGACCCGTTGTTACAATCATGAACAGTGGTCTATACAATCTTAATATCATTAACTTTACAGATGGTACGTAAACTTGTTGTGGTCACACCCGTGTCATGTATGGCAGTGGTCACACCCGTGTCATGTATGGCAGTGGTCACACCCGTGTCATGTACTGTAATACTATCATGTGTGCTCCTGCCTTGTCTATCATCTTGCAGTCGCAGACGCCCCCTCTGTTGGAGGGCCAACCACTGGAAGCATCGGGTAATCCCGTCATAGGCTCTCAGGCATCACTGGATGGATTGGAGATTGGTGGAGAGAGCACTGTTGTTGAGGTCAGGGCAGGCAGGGACCTGTGTCTTACATTACACATACATACACCACTTTACTACAGTGGGACCTGTCTATAGTGGTCACTGTGTAGGGCAGCCACCTGTCTAAAGCAGCCAGCCCCTACTAGTGGGACCTGTCTATAGTGGTCACTGTGTAAGGCAGCCACCTGTCTAAAGCAGCCAGCCCCTACTAGTGGGACCTGTCTATAGTGGTCGCTGTGTAAGGCAGCCACCTGTCTAAAGCAACCACCCCCTACTAGTGGGACCTGTCTATAGTGGTCACTGTGTAAGGCAGCCACCTGTCTAAAGCAGCCAGCCCCTACTAGTGGGACCTGTCTATAGTGGTCACTGTGTAAGGCAGCCACCTGTCTAAAGCAGCCAGCCCCTACTAGTGGGACCTGTCTATAGTGGTCGCTGTGTAAGGCAGCCACCTGTCTAAAGCAACCACCCCCTACTAGTGGGACCTGTCTATAGTGGTCACTGTGTAAGGCAGCCACCTGTCTAAAGCAGCCAGCCCCTACTAGTGGGACCTGTCTATAGTGGTCGCTGTGTAAGGCAGCCACCTGTCTAAAGCAACCACCCCCTACTAGTGGGACCTGTCTATAGTGGTCACTGTGTAAGGCAGCCACCTGTCTAAAGCAGCCAGCCCCTACTAGTGGGACCTGTCTATAGTGGTCACTGTGTAAGGCAGCCACCTGTCTAAAGCAGCCAGCCCCTACTAGTGGGACCTGTCTGCAGTGGTCACTGTGTAGGGCAGCCACCTGTCTAAAGCAACCACCCCCTACTAGTGGGACCTGTCTATAGTGGTCACTGTGTAGGGCAGCCACCTGTCTAAAGCAACCACCCCCTACTAGTGGGACCTGTCTGCAGTGGTCACTGTGTAGGGTAGCCACCTGTCTAAAGCAACCACCCCCTACTAGTGGGACCTGTCTGCAGTGGTCGCTGTGTAAGGCAGCCACCTGTCTAAAGCAACCACCCCCTACTAGTGGGACCTGTCTATAGTGGTCACTGTGTAAGGCAGCCACCTGTCTAAAGCAGCCAGCCCCTACTAGTGGGACCTGTCTATAGTGGTCACTGTGTAAGGCAGCCACCTGTCTAAAGCAACCACCCCCTACTAGTGGGACCTGTCTATAGTGGTCACTGTGTAGGGCAGCCACCTGTCTAAAGCAGCCAGCCCCTACTAGTGGGACCTGTCTGCAGTGGTCACTGTGTAAGGCAGCCACCTGTCTAAAGCAACCACCCCCTACTACTGGGACCTGTCTATAGTGGTCACTGTGTAGGGCAGCCACCTGTCTAAAGCAGCCAGCCCCTACTAGTGGGACCTGTCTGCAGTGGTCACTGTGTAAGGCAGCCACCTGTCTAAAGCAGCCAGCCCCTACTAGTGGGACCTGTCTGCAGTGGTCACTGTGTAGGGCAGCCACCTGTCTAAAGCAGCCAGCCCCTACTAGTGGGACCTGTCTGCAGTGGTCACTGTGTAAGGCAGCCACCTGTCTAAAGCAGCCAGCCCCTACTAGTGGGACCTGTCTGCAGTGGTCGCTGTGTAAGGCAGCCACCTGTCTAAAGCAGCCAGCCCCTACTAGTGGGACCTGTCTGCAGTGGTCACTGTGTAAGGCAGCCACCTGTCTAAAGCAGCCAGCCCCTACTAGTGGGACCTGTCTGCAGTGGTCGCTGTGTAAGGCAGCCACCTGTCTAAAGCAGCCAGCCCCTACTAGTGGGACCTGTCTGC
Organism: Aplysina aerophoba; assembly: GCA_949841015.1. Lineage (NCBI taxonomy): Eukaryota > Metazoa > Porifera > Demospongiae > Verongiida > Aplysinidae > Aplysina > Aplysina aerophoba. Next base: position 1,623,608 of record OX465052.1, on the reverse strand, counting down.
AGTGGTCGCTGTGTAAGGCAGCCACCTGTCTAAAGCAGCCAGCCCCTACTAGTGGGACCTGTCTATAGTGGTCACTGTGTAAGGCAGCCACCTGTCTAAAACAGCCAGCCCCTACTAGTGGGACCTGTCTATAGTGGTCGCTGTGTAAGGCAGCCACCTGTCTAAAGCAGCCAGCCCCTACTAGTGGCACCTGTCTGCAGTGGTCGCTGTGTAAGGCAGCCACCTGTCTAAAACAGCCAGCCCCTACTAGTGGGACCTGTCTATAGTGGTCGCTGTGTAAGGCAGCCACCTGTCTACAACAGCCAGCCCCTACTAGTGGGACCTGTCTATAGTGGTCACTGTGTAAGGCAGCCACCTGTCTAAAGCAGCCAGCCCCTACTAGTGGGACCTGCAACTAGACTTTGTATGATCGGTGATGGTTGGTTTCTCTCTGAATTTGTAGTCTTGCTTGGCCAGCCCATTTTCCGCCATTTTCATTCACATTCCTCACTCACGGGTGGAAAACAGACATCCATGAGTGTAAAGCCCACGAACGAAAACAGCGGAAAACAGGCTGGCTACGCAAGACTACTGAACATGTGCTTCACGTCTCACCATCTCCTCACAGGTGGAGATCTTTCCGCCAACGGACCCGTCAAGAGAGTCAGATGACAGCCTCCCGCACTCTGAAGACACCAAGTTACTAATTGAGCACAAAACAACCTACAGTGCAAACACAGTGCTTGACCGTCCATAATAGATGTGACCAACTTCAGTAGATTAATTAAATTAATACTGTTAGTTCTACACAAAGTATTAAATTGTGATTTTTATTGTAGCATACACTATGCTGTTAATTAATTTGTGCATGGAGTTTACTGTATATGCGTACCAAATGCTTGTATGTCTACCATCAGCATACCATGTAACATAATATTAATGTGATTGCAGCAGGATCACGCATATTAATCATGAACATATGTAACACATGGCCAGCTATGTATATATATACCGTAGAGCGGGAAAATTTAGCAGATTTTTCTGCGTGCAAACCGCCAAATTAAAAACCCCGCCAAGTTTTCCCGCTATACGGTATATATGAACCGTGTTGTCAACTGTATTGTGTCCTCTGTATGTATATACGTAGGTCCGTACATGTATATGCATAATTAATCCATTGTGGACTATTGGCTACACTGCAATGCATGTACACATATAATATAGCCTGAGTCTGTTATGTAAAAATTATACTGCATACATTGAGTGTCTCAGCTTTTTTACATGTACATACTGTTACATACATACGTATGTATAATATACTGACTGTGTATCCATAATAATTATATAATATGTTGAATATGGCATGCACATATGTATGTACGAGCATAAAGTAACATAAAATTATACATAAACGTAACAGTAACAAAATATTTTAATACTCTTCATTACTGCTCAACTACATGCTAGAAACAAAGAACAGGCCACCTGGCACAACCAATTAATTGCATGAGAAGTCTTCAGCACTGTTCACTAGAATGGGAAGAATTAAGCACTAGCAGAGCAACGAGTTGTTGTGCTACATGCAGCAGACTGTATGTCTTGTGGGTCTTCATACTCCCAGCACACAAGTATGGACTTGGCTTTTACTATGTATGTGTATGTCCCACTGGAGCTACATATTACACTCTACACTAACTGTTGGATCACCTATGAGGATGGATGTGATGTGTGCATGCCATGTGATGACTATTATGTATGCATCTACAGAACCTACGGTTCGAAAAGGCACTTTCTGTTTTTACACGCTTCCTCATCAATAGTGTCAAACTGTCTGTGAATATGAATGAACTCATGAATGTTGCATATGTAGCGACTTCCACACCCAATTCACGGCATGTAGTTTTCAGTCAGTGCTTTGAGTCACTGTTGCAACTTTGAAGTGGCTGACTGAAACATTGGATTACGTACTTCACGCGAAGCTGGCAGGGTGCTGGCTGCGACACTTCATGCTCAGATCGATGGAAAGGGGAGCCCTGCAGCAAAAAGGTTTATGTAGCGGTTATAGCATTAAGATATGTACTACTCATGTTCCCATGGCTACTTTAATATCACCTTGTATGATGCGTGTGTTGTGAATGGCTGTGGTGTACACAGCAGTTGCAGGAACATCATTGGTCACAAGGAGGGTGACTGTGGGGAGGTGTGACAATCTGTGAACTCCCTTCAGAACACCCAACGGACTCATTGCTTGAACAGATTCCACTTTCTGCACAGAAGACAGCCACATTCAGGAGCAGTTCAGACTGCTTTCATGCAGATACCAATAAAGGTACTCATTTGACATTTCTATCCCAGGCATGGGGTGAATCAAAGGCATCTTGTGCATGCTAGCAATGGAAGTTTCATCCGGAGTATACATCTTAGTTATCACCAGGATTAGGGGGGTATAGGTCAAACATATTCTTGACAAATGGCAGTAGTCACTGGATATTACGCCAACCTGACCAGGTCAGTATAACTGATACCATGAGCCCCAATCAGGGCGAAACAGCTGTCTGTGGCTCTTCCATCTTTTGGGATGACTGGGGAGGCGATCACTGGTTGCCGCAAATAGGACCTCGTGTCCCCCTGGCCATGGTATCAGTTATACTGACCTGGTCAGGTTGGCGTAATATCCAGTGACTACTGCCATTTGTCACTAATCCCCAACACTGGGTAATGTGTACAAATCCCCATCTGCCTACAGAGCGCTCAGTCACGCCTTGACTGCTAGCCTCTACCTGTTTCTATTGAAACCCCAAGTGTTTCACTTGGGGTGGATTTAGAAGCAGCCAGTCATCCGGTTCAACCATCAGTACGCCACACTGATGAGCCCCAATCAGGGCGAAACAGCTGTCTGTGGCTCTTCCATCTTTTGGGATGACTGGGGAGGCGATCACTGGTTGCCGCAAATAGGACCTCGTGTCCCCCTGGCCATGGTATCAGTTATACTGACCTGGTCAGGTTGGCGTAATATCCAGTGACTACTGCCATTTGTCACTAATCCCCAACACTGGGTAATGTGTACAAATCCCATCTGCCAAACATATTCTTATATGCTAGGTGAAGGCACAACAAGGCTGAAACAGTGAGGAATTTAGCTACAAGGTTGCCACTTTATCTAGAGACATGAACAGGGTAAACAGTGCATGTTCCATTCATAACATTCTACTTTAGTTAGCCGTCACTACCACTTCTACGTACCTGTGTAAAAACAAATTAACAATTAAATATCTTAAAGGAACTGTTTGTGAATGTGTACATATGTGAAAAAAATAAAAAAAATAAGAAAAAAGGTATGTAATTATGTATGTATGTGTGTGTGTTCGTGTTGTGTGTGTGTTGTATGTGTGTGTGTGTGTTGTGTGTGTGTGTGTGTGTGTGTGTGTGCGTGTTGTGTGCGTGTTGTATGTGTGTGTGTGTTGTGTGTGTGTGTGTGTGTGTGTGTTGTGTGTGTGTGTGTGTGTGTGTGTGTGTGTGTTGTCTGTGTTGTGTGTGTTGTGTGTGTTGTTTATGTGTGTTCATGTGTGTGTTTCGTGGTGTGTGTGTGCATGTGTGTGGTGTGTGTGTGTGTTCTGTATGTGTGTTGGGTGTGTGTGTGTGTGTGTATTTGTGTGTGTGTGTGTGCGTGTGAGTGTTGTGTATTCAGTGTGTGTGTGTGTGTGTGTTCTGTATGTGTGTTGTGTGTGTGTGTGTGTGTGTATTTGTGTGCGCGCGTGTGTGTGTGCGTGTGAGTGTTGTGTATTCAGTGTGTGTGTGTGTGTGTGTGTGTGTGTGTGTGTGTGTGTGTGTGTGTGTTGTGTGTGTTGTTTATATGTGTTCATGTGTGTGTTTCGTGGTGTGTGTGTGCATGTGTGTGGTGTGTGTGTGTGTTCTGTATGTGTGTTGGGTGTGTGTGTGTGTATTTGTGTGTGTGCGTGTGTGTGTGTGCGTGTGAGTGTTGTGTATTCAGTGTGTGTGTGTGTGTGCCTGTGTGTGTGTAGTCAGTGTGTGTTGTGTGTTGTCTGTGTTGTGTGTGTTGTTTGTGTGTTCATGTGTGTGTTTCGTGGTGTGTGTGTGCATGTGTGGTGTGTGTGTGTGTTCTGTATGTGTGTTGGGTGTGAGTGTGTGTATTTGTGTGTGTGCGTTCATGTGTGTGCATGTGTGTTGTGTGTGTGTGTGTATGTTTTGTTGTGTATGTGTGTGTGTGCGTGTGTGCGTGTGAGTCTTGTGTTCGTGTGTGTGTGCGTGTGTGTGTGTTCATGTTGTGTGTGTGCATGTGTGTGGTGTGTGTGTGTGTGTGTGTGTTCTGTATGTGTGTTGTGTGTATTGTGTGTTGGTATAGTGTGTGTGTGTGTGTATTTGTGTGTGTATCTACCAACATTTCCAATAGTTTCACAAACGTTTCGCCTCTCAGCTCACCCACTGCTACTCTACCCCTACAATTTTGCTATGGCCATGGTTACGTATATATTATGTGTATGCTTGCCCTGCCTGTCTCCAACCTCTGTGTTAATTTAATGTACACACACACTACCTCCCAACTCCCGACCTTCTAAATGTGGCCACTTGTAGGGCAGCCCAAGACTCGTCAGATCTCTCTCGGCTCCCAGTCCCAGCTGAGTGTGCTGGTCCTCTCCAAGCTACAGCTGAGAGCACTCCACGTTGAACCAGTCAACTACATCACCGAGGCTGCTCTCCTGAGGAGTTGCAAGTTGAAGCCTTCCTTGTCATGATGGTATAAGATACCAACTTCATGCATGCATGTTGTGATTGTACGTGTGTGACATTAATTTTGTATGATCAACTATCCATTGGATTGAGTACTATACTCATTGTATGACTGCATGATACAAGTGATGAAAGCAGCCATACACAGTAGTGCATCTTTGTAGTGACCACAGGGACAATGATAGACATAGAGCGTTCTGTCATTGGATGCTCCTGCTGCAAAGGTACAGATATGGTTTCTGCGACTGCCATGAGTGACTGACAGTCCCTGAACATATATAGGAGCCCTCCAGGGTTTGTCTGAATGTGTCGTAACCGTAGAATGTTTGTGTACCTCCATGCTGGTATGCATGGGCCCTGCCACACACCCTGGTGTAGGGAACACCGGCCATGCTGAGGGAAAGTGACAGAAGAACATCCAGGAACTGAATGTGGCTGATCCGAGTGAATGCACATGCGTTTGGAGGACTGATTTATGTATGTAAGCCCCTGAGGACATGAGTGCCTGGGGTCAGTCATGTTGATGTGGGCTACCCTCATTCCACCAATCAGTGTGCAGCGGATAAAATTCAATTATAGCAAGCAGAGGGGCCTGCTATACAGCCCCTCACAGCAGATGGGCCTCCCACATGGGCTGACCTTATGTACACACTAGCTCGACCCAATTACATTACAGCTGATCACTTTACAAATTCTGTACCGATGTGTGTGTATTATATCTGTCATAAATTATATAGTGTTGTCTTCCTAGTGTACAATTGTTTAAACTGCATTATATGGCCATTTTACATAGCCAACATCCCACCGACATGAATCTACAGGATAGATCACGTCAGCCTTACATATAATTATACATAATTTTATACACCATTTCTATGGTCACCATATATCCTCTAACCGTGATATATAATAATTATATACCGCACTGCACTGTGTATTGTGTATCATGCCCCAATATGGGTAAGTGTTAAGTATTGCATTAAACCTAGTAGCATCATAGTAGCATGTACGTACGTACACCTCAGCACCGTGGTATATCTAATACACAACTCAACACAAATATATTATACTATTATGTAAACGAAGCAGCTGTTGAATGACTGTGGGCACAGCCAATGGAATGCTGCAAGTCTCTCCTCTTGAGCCCTAAGTGTACAAAGCACCTCTGTCTGAAGTAATCTATACTCCCGCAAAATGCTATCTCAAACCAGGTGGCGTCTTGTGTGTGTGCGTGCGTGTGCATGTATGCGTGTGTATAAGTTTCTACTGCTTTGGTTTGGTGACTCGGCCTGGGGTGTAGTTCCGGTCAATCAGCTCTTCAAAGAGAAACATGTGGAGACACTTTTCTGTCTGAGCCAAGGGGTGACCAGCAATTCTGCATGAGAAATAGAAAAACAGTGAATCACCATACAGACAGTACTGAAAGTGATTGTTTCAACATGTGCATGTCTGTGAGCGCATGTCTGATGGTGCTTATATGTGAGTATGTGCTAGTATAGTCCTCCCACAGCGCAATATCCACTGGTGGCTGCACTGCAGCTTCACTTCACACAGGGTGGGGTGGGTGGGGGGTTACAACGAGGGTCTTTGCCAGTCATAACTGTTTTGTGACTGACAAAGACACTTGTTGTGACGTTGTGCGTCTCACTGCTATTTACCCCTTTGCTCAACAACATCCCCGTATGGACAAGGTAGCCTGTCTCAGTCAAACAGCAAGTGACACAACAACACAGTAGAGCGAACAACTGCACAGAATCACACCATATATGGTAACGTGAAGCACATGACAAACTTGTTAATGAACTCCTCAAGTCCTTGGCGCCGCTCTTCAATGAAGTCCTCTTCAAAGATGCCGTCATCCTTCCTAAAGGGGAGTTGCCTTCCAAGAGCCTTCCCGGGCAACGGAGGAACAATGATCTGGGAGAGGGAACAGAGACAGCCCCAGCCTTGACAACCTCCATCACCAGCTAAACAGGCAGTCAACACAATCACTACTTGGGTTCTCAATCATATTCTGTCAGTGAGTGTTATGCAAGCTCTTGTGTAACTTGTACATGTTCGCTAACTACACAGCTTGAGGAAAGTGGCAATTGAAGAAACACGACTTGGTGCTCAAAGTCGTGGCCTACGCTCTAACACGGTGTTTCAGCCACGCGATCCACCAATCTGGCCAAAATTCTTTGTCTCTAATCGACGTTGATCTGGTCACAGGCGGGTCGTACTGCTGCGACAATTTAGGACCCACGCCTTGATCTGTGTGCTGCTACCCTCAGCGGGCAGCTAGCATGTGCATGAGCCTGCGAGCCTGAGGTGGATGATGGTGCACTGTACCTATCTCTCTGTATGTTGACAGTGACAACGTTCTACCATATTCACCTCATTTAGAGCCCCACCACATAAAACAACTTTGTATGGGGCGGTTTTCATAGTACTTACTCAGGACTGAGTAATTAAGCTCAAATTAGTGTGAGCTTGGATGAAAAACAGCAGTGACTGCCAAGATAATGAGGAGATGGATTTCATTGAGAAGGTGTACACACGTACATACGTACGTATTTGCAAAAAACAAATAGCTCTTTATCGACTACAGCTACTTATTTGCTGTGCATGCTCTTCATTGACCTGTAAGGGAGGAACTGTACCTACACATGTCCACCACTGAAATTGTTAAGCATCCCCCAAATATCATATGACTGATATCATAGAGGCTCATTGCTACGTTGAATAGATCTTGATGAGCACATATGTTGCAGAATCAATCAATCAATAGGAACTGATTGAAGGACGCTTCAGCCACGTAGAGCTTCTTCAACGAGTATAAAAATTTGCATGCAGTTGATTTCTGCTATGTACATGGTCATCACGATCTATTCGCCAGTTATCATGTGGCTGAGCTGTGCTTTCTCAGAGGTGTGAAAGTGTTGTTTGTCCTAGGGGTGTCGTCACAGGAGGGCACCGCAATTGAGGTGAATACGGTAGAATCAGCATTCCGCAGCATACCACTTGCACATCCATCCCATTCGCAGAAATCGTCTCTACGGAGGACCGACTTTAGTAGTACGCTTATAATTGCACCAAACTTGGCCCTGGGTGCGAGGTACGCGCCCACCTTGCTGTCCCTCTCCAGTTCTTTCTTCAGCCACTCAAAGTCGCTGTACCGTCGTCTCACTGATCCTTCCTGCGCTCGAAACACGGGGATGTTGGTCTGTGCGGAGGGAAGGCTGCAGTTACAATGATTTTCACTCTCCGGGATAAGTGACGCCCAACAGGAAGGATATATTAGTCATACCTTTGTCTTGACTTCGTAGTCCGTGTAACGGTTCTTGGCAAACCCGTGAACTTGAGCATCACATACGTCGATTTCTAAGGTATCTCCCGGTTCTGCGTATGCCTCATGTATCGTCTGTTTCTTGGTTATTATTCTTCGAGTGTCCACTGGTCCGTCGGCCATCTTGACTTAGCTTCCGCGCACGTGACCTCGCACATGACTACAACGCCGCTTAACGTTGCTCAGCGATGAAGAAGCCCCGCCCACATGGCGTACCGTGAAGACCCAGGCGTTTCTGAAGCCACGCTAGCGTACCAGTAAGCAGAATTCATGCAACGTTTCCATTACTACAACGTCTGTGCTTGAGACTAACGAAGTACAAAGTAAAGACAGTGCGTGTCCTAATTTAACCTTCTCACACACCGGTGTGTGCTTCTCTGGTCTCTGCTCCGCGCAGTCTCAACGCGAGAGAAGCCCTCCTATATGAGTACACTCACGAAGTAGAAGGCCTCAAGGACAGAGTTTACTCTCAGACCGAAAAGGTGATAGCTGGTTGTATTCTGTAAAAGTATACAGTGGAGCTGCTTGTACACACAGAATCTGCCTGTGCTTGCTTCTGTGCATGCACATGATGTGAAATATTTAAATGTAACTCTTAGTGTTCCAACTTCCATTTGTGTGCTGCGGCATCTGGAAGAATAGAAGATCTCATACGTATAATTATACTCATTGTCACACACACACACACACACACACACACACACACACACACACACACACACACACACACACACACACACACACACACACACACACACACACACACACACACACACACACACACACACACACACACACACACACACACACACACACACACACACACACACACACACACACACACACACACACACACACACACACACACACACACACACACACACACACACACACACACACACACACACACACACACACACACACACACACACACACATACACACACACACACACACACACACACACACACACACACACATACACACACACAGACACACACACACACACACACATACACACACATACACACACACAGACACACACACACACACACACACACACACCTACACTCAGTGTACTTGTCCGCATGAAACTCACCCTCCTAGTCTTGCATTACCCAGACCGCTGGAGAGGAGGAAGCGGTATAGCCATGCAAGACTGCACCGTACAGACTGCTACATGTCATGCACCCCCCCCCCCCCCCCCCTACCCCCCATATGCATTTCATCTACAGAACAGGAAACTGACAGCAGAGAATGCAGAACAGCTGCAGAGGTTGGTGGAGCAGATAGCTGAGCAGAGCAGGGAGGAGGACCAGGCTCAGAAGGTGCACGTGGAGCAGGTTGCCCTGGCACTCAAAGAGATGTTTGTCTATGTTCAGGAGTCAGAGAAGGAAGTGGAGGGTGAGATGGGCTTGCAGGGACGGGCCCAAGTAGGGAGGAGGGACAGGGCCAAGTAGGGGAGAGGGGAGGGGCTAGTGTGTGTGGCAGATTGAGGGATTCGCATGTGTGTACCACTTGTGCAATACCTAGCCACTGCAGTGTGTGTGTGTGTGTGTGTGCGCGCGTGCGTGTGTGTGTGTGTGTGTGTGCATGTGCATGTGTGTTGCAGTTCTGCAGTGGCAAATATCAGAGTGCGAGGTGCAGATCCAGGAGCTGACAGAGGAGCTCAACAAGTGGAGCTATTTTAAGGTGAGTCCTATCTTATCCTGTCCTATGTAGCAAATTCAAATTAATAGCGTATGAAAGGCAAGGTGATTGAAATTGAGTAAAATTGTGGCAAGTATTTGGGACGTTTCGATTGGTGAACATGATTCCCTTCTCATTATACGGTTCACACAATTTCACTTCATGTTGTGAAAATTGCACAATCTCCTGTATATACGCCTGTACAGTATGCTTCATGCGTGCAGTATGCGTCAAAAGTAAGTAAAAGGTATCTTTTCGTCAGAGGTCATCATTGATGAAGGCAGCCAAAGGCTACCAAAACGTCTGCAAATTGTGAATCCTTTGGCTAGTGTGAACAAGCCTCAATTGGGTATCACGTACGTATGCACTCTCTTGGTATCATAGAATGTCACTTACCCTAAACGATTGGCCAAGATGGCTGTCATGCGTGAGGAGTTGCAGCGAATGAAGGAAGTGGAACGTGAAGAAGAACGTGCTCTGCAGTCCAAGCTGGAGATGGCCAAGGAGGAGATACAGCGCAGAGGGAACACGCGGCAGGAGAAGAACAGGGATGCAGTGACAGAGGTACACACACTCTCCTACTGTGAGACATGCAGCGATGGATGTAGTGGTACTGTGTGTATGTGCATGCGTGCATGTGTGTGCACATGTGCATGTGTGCGTGTGTGCGTGCGTGTGTGTACACATATGTATTCCCCTTGGTGTGCTTTTGCTGCAGAGTCTGCTGTCACTGCTGGACACAAAGACTCTAGGGGAGTACAGGGACAACATTTGGTTGCATAGGGAGGTTAGTGCTTCACATCCACACGCGTCAACAAACGTGTATGTCTGTCTCACACACAATACAAACATGCACACACACATACACACGTACACACATCACACGCACACACACACACACACGCGCGCGCGCACACAACACAAGCACACACACGCATACATACACACACCTGCAACATTTACATTCGAGACAGAACTGTTAATGTTTGTATTTTGAAAATGACGTTGTACTGTATGTATGTGTGTACCTTTCTCTGTGTTCTCCTGGCCCAGATCCTCTCTCAGCGAGAGGCCTACGACAGGCTCCTGGAGGAGACCAACACCACAGAGAGACTCAACATGGAGGTGCTGAACCACTTGCTGGCTGCAGAAGGGGAAGAGAAGGGACATGGAAGCAGACAATTGCATGGAACTACCACCGTCCTCCGTGGCCCCAGTACAATGGGGCAGTTGGTGAAGACTTCGGGGAAGGGCAGTGGTCGTGTGACCCCAGAGAAAGAGAGTGTAACATTGAGAAAGGAACACCATCCGAGGGGCTCTTCTGTGCTGGTGGATGGCGTTGGTGGGCGGAGGGAAGAAGTGATGCGGCAGGTGGACCAGGTATGGAGGGGTAGTGTGGAAATGAGGGAGGGTGAGGAGTATTGGAGGGGAGGAAGTGAGGTTTGACTGTGATGTAAGTGTGAGAGCATAAGCCGTAAAGCATGAGCCATAATTATAAGAATTATAGGTGTATAACTCACTTCAGTGCACTTTGGGTGCAGCCGCCTGCTTTAGCAGGAATGTGTGATTTGTTCACTAAGACACTGATTTACAGTTGCAGAGAAGTGAAGCTTTGTTTCATTGCCCCTCCCTCTTTCTCTGCGGAGGATGGTGCATGCATTTTGTAGTTCTTGCTCGAAGCAAAAGGAGAGTGAGTGTTTGCTATTGCCAAGATGTATGTACGTACTTGTTCTTCACAGGTCTCTCTGGAGCCGCTGGGTCTGCAGGAACTGAGACAATTGAGGGTTACGGGGAAATCCCCTTTGAGGCCGAGAACACGCCCTTCTACTAACGAAGGGATTTCCCTTCCTCGTATACCAAGTGCTGACCAGCCTAGTGGTGATGGTCGCTCACGGAAACCAACCTGGCCGGTTTCAGTCCGGATGCTTAAGTCCATTACAACAACACCCTGAGCATGTATTGCATATTATTCTGTGCATGACTTACTGACTCTGTGCTTATGTATGACATGTATATATATACACTGTCCCTATTCTGGCTCCGCTAGAGCGTGCTGATTGCGCCCACGGCGTGTAACTCCCCTTCTAAACGCTGTGGGCGAAATCGGACGCTTTGTAAAATGGCTTCCCACAAGAACCGGGAATTTGATGCAGACGATGCAATGGACGTTCTTCGTCCTCTTGATGCGGACGGAATGGACGACGCAGAGCAAGAAGACGATGGAGAAGATGAGGAGGGCTATGAGGACGGAGGGTCCATGTCAGCTCAAATGCACCAGTTCTTGACAGAGATGGACCTAGACCTGGTGCAGCGAAAGCAAGCGCTAAAGTCTCTCATTAAGGTGCGTCCAGGAGACTATCAGTGCGTGTACATATGTCCTACTATGATCAGTAATTGAATCATGCGCAAATGTGGCTAACCAGAGACGTTGAAGATCTATGAGCTAGCTGTGTGTGTACGTATGAGGTAATGTACGCATATATGCATGCACACTGCGCGAACAAGGTTTGAATACACACACACACACATCTTTACACAAACACACACACATATGTGTGTATGTATGTACCTATTGCGAAAGCCTGAGTGGCTATGTATTTCTGACATGTTGAAAATTTTGGACACGCTAGCCAATGGAGAACTGTTTTCCAACGTTTCACAATAGCATACAGCTACCAGGGTATAATGTACTAGGGTTTGTTACTGAAACACTGGAAAACAGCTTTCCATTGGCAACTGCATACAGAACTCTCAACATACGTATGCACTGTGCACGTATGCACACATGTGCACAGCTGGATATGCTCACTTATAGCCACCACCACTAAGTGTTTCACCATCCTATTGCATACCCCGCCACTACCACTGGTGCGTTGATAACCGCCCACTCCTCTCCCTGCCCCCTAGGGAGGGGGTGTGCGTCATGGGCGGGGAGGGGGCGGACTGCCCCAGCACCTCAAGGCTGCCATGGGCCAGGCCAACCTGAGGGTGGCCAGGGGAGACCTAGAGGAAGCCATCAAGATCTGCATGGAAGTAGTGCGGCAAGGTAATGGTGATGTTGAGCTTACACATACGTAGCACCAATTTGAATGCGAGTAAGACGTTTGACTACAAAGGTCTTCGTCAGTTGCAATACAAAGACCTTCGTTGTCAAAACGTCTTACTCACATTGAAATTGTTGCTACGTGTAAGCTCAACATCACTTTAATTCTATGTACATATACTGTGGCATGAGCCCCTATGCCATCAAGGTAATGGTGACCGCTGCAATGCACACAATACACTGCAATACATACGTACCTAGTACTGAATGAATAGTACAATTTAGCTGATTTTGCATTCTCATCATCATCAAATTTTATTCATGGTAACTCCTTCTTTGTGATTTAAATTAGCTCCGGATGTTCCTGAGCCCTTTGTGACCCTTGAGATGATCTACGAAGAGATGGGGGACGAGGAGAAGCGCTTCCAGGTGAGTGGGCAAGCCCTACTTTGCTTAGCTGGCTATAGTGGGGCCATTGTAGCGTGTGAAGGAGTGCCGTGTAGGGTGTGGTAGAGCAATGGTGCGCCTAACTGGGCATTTGACGCTGAATGTGACACCACCATGCAAGCAGTAGACTATCTAACATGTTGATGTACAGTGAATGTGACTACACATACAGGTACTTTATGAAATATCCCAGGGATAATAAGGGTTTCACTAAGGAGGTGGTTTATATGCATTATAATATGAAGCTCTTTCTTTGCAGTAGTTCATGCCACACCAATTGGCAGTTGGTATTACTGTGTTTCACCGGTGAAGAGGTTTCTGTAACATGTTGGTTGCATGTACTACAACCCTTGTTGCTTGAAACATTGTGTTCTCGAGAGAACCTTCTGAATGCTCCCCGTCTTCTCTGTCAGTTTGCTCTAATAGCTGCCCACCTTCAGCCACGAGACAGCCAGCAGTGGATAAAGACGGCGGAGCTCGCTGAGCAGCGGGGCGACCTCCGTGTGGCCGTCAAGTGCTACACCAAGGGTAGGCTTGGGACTGCTCCGGCAGTGAGTATGCTGGCCAGGTTATTATGTGTCTGTGGGCTAGATTGTTGTGTGGTGTATGAACAATCCTTCCCTCTCCACTCTCCACTCCTCTTCCCCTGCCTTTTATCTATGCCACCTCCCCCTCCCTCCTCACTCCTTCCCTCCTCCCACTCTCCCTCCCTCCCCTCCACCTCTCCCTCCCTCCCCTCCACCTTCCCCTCCCTCCTAACCTCTCCCTCCTCACCCCTTCCCTCCTCACTCCTTCCCTCCTCACTCCTCCCTCTCCTCCACCTCCCCCTCTTTCCTCACCCCTTCATCCTAACCCCCTCCCTCCCCACCACTTCCTCCTCACCCCCTCCACCTCCCACTCCCTCCCCTCCACCACCCTCCCTCCTCACCCCTTCCTCCCCTTCCCCTCCCACTCTCTCCTCGCCCCCTCCCAGCCATTAGCTTAATCCCATCCAACACCTCTCTCTTGTGGAAGAAGGCGTCTCTCCTCCACACGTTGGCAGATGACAACAAATCACTTGAGTCCTACCAGAAACTCCTGGATCTTTTGCCGTCCAGCTCTGGAATGGACCATGTAGCTGTTGCCATGGAGATGGCTAAGGTGATTCCTCAGCGTGCAACTTAACAGCTGTATGGGATAAGCTGTGACATGACATGACATACAGCAGAACCTCTTTATAAGGGACACTCTGAATAAGGGACACCTCTCTAATGAGAACACTGTCTACAGTCCCAATCACGTAGAGCTGTGTACAAATCTACCTCTGAATTAAGGACACTTCTCTATACAGGACAGCCAGCTGGGCCCCAATGGTGTCCTTATCGAAAGGTTCCACTGTACTCCTCTTGGTGTGGTGACCCCCCTCCCCCCCCCTCCCCCCCCTCCCCCCTATCCCTTGGTGTACCCGTGTAGATTCATCACGAAGGTCAGAAGACTGTTGAAGGCATTGCAGTGCTCAAATCAGCCTACCACCATCACTCTGCTTGCTTCACAGAAGAAGGTTGGTGCAGGATGCTCGCTGTGAAGAGAAGGAGGAGGGGGTGTATGTGTGGAAAAAATGGCCACCCTTTTGCTGCATGCGATGTAAATATGTGTTCATGGAGGTGTGTGTGTGTGTGTGTGTGTGTGTGTGTGTGTGTGTGTGTGTGTGTGTGTGTGTGTGTGTGTGTGTGTGTGTGTGTGTGTGTGTGTGTGTGTGTATGTGTGTGTGTATGTGTGTGTGCGCATGTATGTGTGTGTGTGCTTGCCCTGTACGTATGTTCCTCCTCCTCCTCCTCTCTCAGCTGTGAACATGCTTGCAGAGCTGTACATGGTGACAAAGGACTACTGGGGGGCACTGGAGGCACGTAATACGCTGTTGTAGCCCAGCCGCTCACTTCCTTGTGCTGTTGTACTGTCAACTCTCTCTCTCTCTCTCTGTCATCTACTTCAGACCATTTTGAAGTACTACAACATTCCCCTTTCGAGGGAAGTGGCTGAGAGAGGACAGGAAGGCGTCCTCTCTGGTCTTGAGTCCCTCGGCACCCCTGTCCCTCCCTTCGGCAGCCCAACCCCTACGCCCACCAGTGTTCTACCAACTCCACTGAGTGAGGCTATTGGTCGATCATTGAATTTGGTGCAATCTCCGCCCACTGATGTAGCTGAGGCTCTGTTAGATGGGGCAAAGAAAGAGGAGGACCCTGTAATTAAGTTTGTGGAAGAGTTGGTTGTTCCTAGTGAAGTTCCTTTAGATCTGAAGACAAAGATAGCCGTGTGTCTCATCCATCTCTACTCCACAGCCCCACAGGTGAGGAAGAGGGCGGTGGCTCTCCTATTGGTTACATAAAAACTACAAAAGATTGAACTTGCTTTAAAACTTATACTGAGCATTCACGTACGTAATGTAGCAGCATTGAACAAGGATAGGACGTTTCAACTACAGAGGTCTTCAATGGTTACAATACGTTTTGTAACTACGTAACAAAGACCCTTGTGGTTCAAACGTCCTACCATTGTCCAATGCTGCTATGTGAATGCTCAGTGTCAATCAAGTTCTTTATGTATGTGCGTATGTGGTAGCAAGAGCCTCTACATCATCTATAAGAAATTGAGTCTTCCTGTTCATTTGATATGCACTAGCCAAGATTTTGCAATAATTCAGACGTTTCGGTGACTGTGCAGCCACTTAATGTACGGCCACCTTCATCAGTGAATTGAGTTTTAACGCACTGAATGTAGTGTAATCTCGGCACATGCATTGATGTAGCAGCAGAAATCTGCTTTGGAAAATGCTTCTTCTACCCTGTGTGTGCACTCCCCATGCGTTGAAGTCCTCTCCTGTGTCTGATGCACCTGTTCTCCCTCTCAATAAGCTGCCACTCCCACCCTGGTGTGTGTGTGCGCTCCCTTCTGCAGTACTTGTTGTACTCTTTGTATGAGCTTGATGCAGAGGACTACGGGGATATCTTCTTGGACATTGCAGAGGCATTCATGGACAGTGGTCAGTAGCACCATGGGTCACCCTGCACTGTGTCCTCAGTCCTGTGTTCCTGTGTGTGTGTGTGTGTGTGTGTGTGTGTGTGTGTGTGTGTGTGTGTGTGTGTGTGTTGTGCCTCCTGGCACTCCTTTCTTCTTCAACATGTCTTCTCTGCTGCAGAGCTGTATGCTCGGGCCCAACCACTGCTGTCCATTCTAGTGGAGACCCAGAACTACTCCCAGGTGTGTGTGTGCGCGCGTGTGTGTGTATGTGTGTTGTGTGTGTGTGTGTTGTGTGTGTTGTCTGTGTTGTGTGTGTTGTTTGTGTGTGTTCGTGGTGTGTGTGTACATGTGTGTGGTGTGTGTGTGTTCTGTGTATGTGTGTGTTTCTGTGCTGTGTGTGTGTGTGTGTGTGCGTTTACATTGCCTATACAGTGTATGCACACACTTTTATGGAAAAGTAGACTACATTTTCCTTCCCCTCCCTCCTCTCCCCTCCTCCCTGGGTGTCTAAAGGCCGGGGTATGGTTGAGACATGCCGAGTGTCTGCACAGTCTGAACCAACTGGAGTCAGCTGCTGTCTCTTATGCTCAAGTGGTTGCCTTGGCACCGCATCACACCAACGCCAAGCTCACACTGGCTACCATTTATGGACAACTTGGTCGAACAGACGATGCATTAGCAGTGTTGGATGAGAGGAGAATGATACATACACACAACACACCTACAAATGCAGGTAAACACACACACACACACACACACACACACACACACACACACACACACACACACACACACACACACACACACACACACACACACACACACACACACACACACACACACACACACACACACACACACACACACACACACTTTCTTCTTCTTCTGGTCTCCTTGCCCCGAAGAGCGTAGGGCAGGATCCAGGCAGTAGCCTGGGTCCTGTTTCTGAGGCCGACAGACTGTCAAATGGGTGGGCTGTCCAGGCCCACGCCAGACAGCCCTGGGGTGAGTGGCTGCTGGGCACCTTGGCCGTAAAAATGGCCGTCAGGGCACGCCAGGTAGACCGCACGGTACGCCGTAGCCACTGTGGCCGTGATGGCGGTACGGTCTAACAGCCAGCTCAAGAAACCCCAGGGGGTGTGGTGAAAGGTTGGTGTTGGCAGGTGGAGTCCAATTGAGCGTAAAAGTTGCTGGGCTTCGATGGAAACGGATACGCAACCGCGACAAAAGCGGCGCCCGCTGCCGACGGGGAGCTGCATCGCTGGCTCCAAGTGTGCCTTGTATGCGTAAAGCTCAACCCATCAGCTGCAAATGCGCCACTTCCGCGCGGAATCGCCCCGAAATTGCTGTTCTCCAGCGACCGCGTGGCCCCCACGCCGCCATCTTGATGACGTCACACACACACTACACACACACACACACACACACACACACACACACACACACACACACACACACAAACACACACAGACCACAAACACACTCACTCATACACACACACATTTACAGTATGCACACACACTCCCCCTGCAGGTGGGGAAGGTGCTGAGGGTGATGGTTGGACCGAGGAAGCCCCCTTGCCCCATCTCCCTCTGATGGCCAAACCCGACCAACTGCCCCCGTCCATACAGGTGACACCTGCACACACAGACTGTGGCGTCTAGTAGTGCTGTGTGTGTAGTATGTTTGTACCTTCATTGAAAGTGAGTCTGTGTGTGTTGTCTCAATCTTATTCATTTTACTTGATGTTAACATGTCAGTCTTAACTCTTAATTGAGCCTAGGCTATTTCACTTCTTTCACTGCTTGCATGTAACAGCCGCATGTGCTGCAGTCTTGAATAGAAGGACAAAATTGGGGCCAACGTCCCTTCAGTTCTGCCCCCTACTCTAATTAGGCCTCTGACTGGATTACAGTGGAACCTCTCTATTAAGGACACCTCTCTAATGAGGGCACTGTCTGCAGTCCCAACCACATACAGCTGTGTACAAATCTACCTCTGAATTAGGGACACCTCTCTATCCAGGACAGCCAGCTGGGTCCCAATGGTGTCCTCTATAGAGAGGTTCCACTGTATACAGGACAGCCAGCTGGGTCCCAATAGTTTCCTCTATAGAGAGGTTCCACTGTATACAGGACAGCCAGCTGGGTCCCAATGGTGTCCTCTATAGAAAGGTTCCACTGTATACAGGACAGCCAGCTGGGTCCCAATAGTTTCCTCTATAGAGAGGTTCCACTGTATACAGGACAGCCAGCTGGGTCCCAATGGTGTCCTCTATAGAGAGGTTCCACTGTATACAGGACAGCCAGCTGGGTCCCAATGGTGTCCTCTATAGAGAGGTTCCTGTATACAGGACAGCCAGCTGGGTCTCACTGGTGTCCTCTATACAGAAGTCCCACTATACGTGGTGAGCCCATTGAATATCATACAGTGTGTTTTCACGTTGCTTGTCTGCTGTGTGTCGGTTTTATGACTATAGGACCTGCGTGTGAGCTACCACCGCTTCGACCTGCTCTTCTACGAAGAACGATTGCCCGAGTGCTGCGACCTCGCTCTGGAGATGTTGTACTTCTTGTTCAGGGACTACATCTACCAGCCTAGCCTGAAGGGTGCGTGGGTGGTCGGAGGGTGGGCGTTAGGTGGGTGGATGTGAGGGGTGAGGGCTAGCGGCAGACAGGCAAGCAGTAGTGGGTACAGAGTACAGTAGAGTGTGAAATGAGGTCTGGAGTTTGTATTCCATGTAGAGTGTGTCTTGATTTGTATGCATGTATTGGTGCATGCGTTATGTGTGTGCTCCTGCTACCCAACAGCAATGGCTCACCTCACGTTTAAGTCTGTGAAGAAAAAAGTCACAGAAGTGGAGTACCATAGTGAAGGTCACTCATCACACACTATGCACACACACACACAGACACACACACACACACACACACACACACACACACACACACACACACACACACACACACACACACACACACACACACACACACACACACACACACACACACACACACACACACACACTGTATCCTGCTGTGTCTGTTCTTCAGAACTGAAGAAAGAGCTGCAGCAGAAGGAGAAGAAGCTGTCCTGGGAGGAGTGGTGGAATGTCATGAAGAAGGCTAGTCTTCTACTCCTTTCACACGACTCTGTTCAGACTGTTGTTTGATGCCTACCCACCCTACCCATGTCTAGCCTCCCAAACTTCTCTAGTGCACCTCTGCACCACGTACTTGTTTGTGTGTCGCCACCCTCACCACCGCTCGCTCCACTCAGGGTTGTCGGGCACTGTGGATGCTGAGTAGGAGAGACGAGCTGTGTCGGGTTGTCTTTGCAGCCAACGTCTCCAACTGGTTTGGTGGGATCACCAAGGAGATGGACTACGTGAGTAGGCCCCACTGACCTGTCAGTGTAATCACACACACAAGTACGCACGCATACACACACACATGCACACGCATGAACACGCGCACGCACACATGCACACAGACACACACACAGACACACACACACACACAACACAGACAGACACACACACGTACAAGGCACACACAGACACACACACAGACACACACACACAGACACACACAGACAGACACAGACAGACACACACACACACACACAGACACAGACAGACACACACACGTATAAGGCACACAATGGCAACCAAACCTGTCTCTGCACATTGACTGCATTCAAGCACGGGAGGGTAGTGTGAGGGAAGGCTGTGGCAGTGTAATGTACCCAAATTATGTGACACATATTGGCACCTGATGGCTAGATGTCCTTCACTCAATATTTCCTTGGAGTTATTGTATACTGTACAGTAGGTATAGGTAGGTACTGGTAGTGGCTGCTTCTTCAGAGCTTGTGGATGTGCAATTGTGAATGGATTTTCATACACACACTCTCTGTCTGTCTGTCTGTCTGTGTAGGAGCTGGCTGCCCTGTCTTTCAGTGCTTGTGTGCTCTCAGGGGACTGGAAGCAAGCCGTCCTCTTCCTACGGTCACTGGTGTCCTCAGATGTGAGTCTAAGGGCCATCCTCAGTTGTATCAATCCTGATCACCCTCTTCCTCCCTTAACCCCCCCCTCCCCCCCACTTACCCCTCTTTCTTCCCATCTCTACTTACTGTGATCAATTCCTCATTGTCACTATCTCTCCCCATCCTCCTCTCCCCCTCCCCTCCTCCATTCCCTTCTTCCTATCCTCCCTCCAATCCTCCTCCCTCCTCACCTCCTCCATCCCCCCCCCCCCACTCTAGTGGCCCAATTCAGGTTCCCCTAAGCTGCATGCTTTGTGGAACTACTTCAACTTGGGCCCACTCAACCTCAGCATTGCCAAGTTCCTCCTCAGACTGCTGATTAAGGTGTGTACCAGTGGGCGGGGCTGCTCCGCCCACACTAAATATGTACATACATACGTATGTACATGTGTGTAGCAGACCACCGCCACCTCTCTCTCCCTCCTTCCTCTTTTGCTGACTGAACACACCTTGTCCATTGTGACCTCAAATTGCCCTCTCTTTCACAAACTTCACTCTATTGTAAAGACCTGAGTGAATAGGTGTGGCTTTCATGTGTCACTTGTTGCACACTTTTTTCAGATGTCTTCATCAGTGAATTCATTCTATTCTGATCACTCCATGTTATATGCCCCATTTTGTCGCTCCCTCCCTTCTCTCGTGGCCTCCACCAAAGCTCCAACCGTCGATCATCATTGGTACCAATGCCGTGGGGACTTCTCAGCTGGTTCAGGCATGAGAAAGGGATGGTTTTCAAGATACGTACCAGCTTTTGACTGTTCGCAATCTTGCTAATCTTGCTGATTGCTAACAGTCGAAAGCTGGTACCTAGAGAACCACCCCTTTCTCATCACTGGTACCCCTAACCTTCCCACCCATCCTTGCCCCCCTGTTGACTCCCCCCCCCACACACACAGGACCAAGGTTCTCTCCCGGTATTGAAGATGAGTGCTAACTACTACTTCTGCACAGGCAGTCTGAGGACCTCTCTTAGTGAGCTCGCACACTCTGCAGCCATCGCTGTAACCATGACAACATGTGCTCAGGGTTTAGGTGACTGTGGTATTTCATTCTGTGCAAATTGTGTGTGCTTTCAATGTGAATATTTGATGTGCGTGTGGGAAGAGTGTATGCCTTTTCATCCGCCATTATTGTCTCTGCCCTTTCTCTCCATTTCATCATTGTGTTTCCCCTCCAAACTCCTTACCCTCCTTCTCTCCACACGTTTCTACTCCATCCACCTCCACCCCCCTCCTCCTTCCTCCTCCCTCCCTCCTCCTTCCTCCTTCCTCCCCCTCCCCCTTCCCCTCCCACCCCTTTCCTCCGCCCTCTCCTCCCTCCCTGATTCTTCCCACTGACTGGGCTGGTGTGTGTCTGTCTGTCCAGACATGTACCATGCTGTCCTCAAACAAGACCCAACAGACTACCTTGCCTACTTCTGCTTGGGCCTGTCCTTCCTCACCATGGCACAGCAGAGGAGCAAAGTGATGCAGCTACGCCGTAGCACGTTTATTGCTCAGGTGGGGCCAATGAGGGTTGGGCAATGGATGGGCGGGGTTCTAGAGGGGTGGGGCTCTGGAGGGGTGGGGCTCTGGATGGGTGGGGCTCTGGAGGGGTGGGGCTCTAGAAGAATTGGGCCCTGGAGGGTGGGGCTCTAGAATAATTGGGCCTTGGAGGGGTGGGGCTCTAGAAGAACGGGGCCCTGGAGGGGTGGGGCTCTAGAGGTGGTGAACAGGTTTTATGAGGTGTACGTACATATATAGTATGTGAGGAAACCTAAGACTGTAATGATGTGCGTGTGTGAGGACGTGTGCACGCACACACACACACACACACACACACACACACACACACACACACACACACACACACACACACACACACACACACACACACACACACACACACACACACACACACACACACATAATGCACTCTGCTCCCCTCCTCCCCTCCCAGGCCTTTGGGTTTCTCTGTCATTATGCCAAGCTGAGAGGGCAATGCCAGGAGACCTTGTACAACCTTGGCAGGGCCTTCCACCAGATTGGTCAGTCAGCACTGCACTGTCATGCACTGCCTGTCACACTCAACTTGAATGAATTTCTTCTATTTGTGTGGTTGAGGCTTTGAGCAAACTTGAGTTGCTACTGAGCAGAGACACTGCAGAGAAGACTAATAGTGAGGTGTTACAACCTTGGGGTCAGAACGCCTCAAATTGTCTTCTTTGCTAGGTGTGTATTTGCTCAGCAACAGCTCATGAACGTTCTTCAGTTTAATTGACCCTGAAGTCATCCTCCTCAACTGATGCCTGTGGATGTACACACATGACGACCTTTTGGCAATTTGCTATCTGCAGCCATTTAGTTGTCATCTCTCATCGGCATATAAAAATGGAGGGCAGGAAATGGTCTGTCTATGCAAGACTAGCAGCCAATGATGATGACCTTTTGGCAATTTGCTATAAGCAGCAACCATTTAGTTGCGCATAGCCAGACCGCTTTGTATCGTCCATTTTTATGTATATGAAGACATCATCGGTCATCGGCATATAAAACGAGAGCGCAGGAAGTGGTCTGGCTACACGAGACTAACAGCCACTGATGATGGCGATCACACATCAGGCTCACAACTCAACCTCTCCTCATCACGTGTACACCCCTCCTCCTCCCATTGTGTGCAGGGTATGTGAACTACGCAAGCCACCTGTACAAGCTGGTGCTCTCTGCTCCGCCGGAGTTGGTGGACGACCCGACGTCGGACCTGAAGCAAGAGGCAGCCTACAACCTCTCGCTCATCTACAAGGCCAGCCAGAACAAGGCCCTAGCTAGGCACGTCCTCTGGACGTACATTCATGTGTGATGGAGCAGCAGTCTCTCTCTCTCTCTCTCTCTCTCTGTGTGCACTGTACGTGAGTTCGATTGTGACACTTGAATTTGATCGTTATACATTGATATATCTGTTTTTATGTTGCCACATCTCATCAATGCACAAATGAATACCTTTCCATGCTGTAATGAACTGCAAATTTATTATTGTAGCTAATGATTTTGCACAAATTAATATTCTTACACTATATATACGCACACAAGGTACATACGTACATACACAACCGATGACTGCATGTGAGGTGGTACCATGTACATATACACAGCATGTTTGGTATTATTATACTGCAATGCATTTCACATAATTTATGCACACGGCCACAAATTAATACGATTAATGGGAAATAGTCGACGTATGCTTTATATATATCATGCAAAAGTCTTGCACATAATATACACCACTCCCATTGCTAATGGCCACTAGCTGTGTTGGGCTTTTGCTGCGCCAATAGGTCCTTGATTCCTTCTTCAACCGACGGTGGACCATTATCATCTAGCCCTAGCACCTCTGTCACGGTTGGCACTGGTTGCTCCTTATGGGGACAGTTGACACTGTCAAGAAATTGTGGACACATTGCTGAGCCCAAGGGAGCCACTCTGAAGAGAAAAGCACACCAGGTGTTCAGCCATGCAAGGAATTTTATAACACGAAAGGAGACAAAGAGTGGGGGCTTTCTCCTCCAAGCAGGGAGGGAAAAGAACTTCTCAAACGTCATTTTTTCGCCCATCACATTAATCCTCTTTCCCACCACATTGCTCTCTCCTGCTGCTAGTTTCTCCTCCACCATCCTCAGCAAGGGTACAAGGTGCTTCACATACATGAAACCCAAGGTGTACTTATTAAAGCAAGGCAAACTGGAGAGTTTTCCAGAAATAAACGGATCAGCGAGGTGATCTCTTGCTCCAAAGATGACTGGAGTGTGTATGACACAGCTCCTGAGCCCAGTACCATCAGTTGCTTCCAGAACAATTTCCTCCCCAGCATGTTTGGAGTGGAGGAAGGCCAAGTGTTCAGTTGCTTGTCGGGCCAGCCCTCGGTCAAAATGGCTACCCAGATAGATTAGATTTTTAACGCCTGCCATCTTGCAAGCACCTACCACAGCCTTTGCACCTCCCCTATTTCCATTCCAAACCGCTTCATCTGAGTTCACATAGGCATTTGGTACCATGGCACCCAGATGAAAAACAGTGTCCACGTCTGCAAAGGCTCGAATGAGATTGTCGTAATCCTCCATGTCCACCTGCACGTATCCTGCGACACCTTCGAGCCTCTTGTCCTCCGAAGGGATCCTCCTTCCCAGCACATAAACGCGGTACTGTTTGCTCTGAAGTAGCTCTTCAACAAGATGGCTGCCAATGAAACCGTTGCCCTCAACAACGGCACACGCTCTTGGTTTGGTGCTCTTGTCCGAAATAGCCTGTTCGATGACAAGTTCCGTGTTCATCACGCGAGAAAATGGCACGAAATGCGATAGCGACGCCCTGTATCGCCTGAAGACTTCAAAGACAAAAACACCGCCGAAGATGACCACCGCGAGCGTCCAAATGTAGCCAACATGCCAACTTAATGGTTCGTATACTCGAGCCACCTCCTCGCCTTCCCAGTCCAGGAGTTGATCAAACAAGCTAGCGCGCACTGCTTCAGGATTGATTCCTTCGTCCGCCATTTGCATGCCGGGGATGTGACGTCGTATCAGCAGGAGGGGGATTCCACACTATCTATCATCTAGAGAGGTATTCCTCCCTTCCACTGTTCTGCTGTTTTCCTCGTGAGTGTGCGGCAGGGTTTGGGGATGATAGAGATGTGTATGTAATGTAGAATGTAAGATATTTCTTAGCTGTTAGATTTTTGTGTAAATGAAGATTTTCCTTCTCTAAGCTCTTAAAACGGCCGCGCTCTAACTTGTGTAGCGTTCCGTCTCACGCCGCCCCTTTCGAAACCGACTTTAGTTTGGCGGTATAACGTGGACTGGCTGTATAAGTGAACCCTCCCACCATTCCTAGATTTTCATTCCTGAACCGAATGCCTAGGAATTGGGCCACTTGTTTTAAGGACATTGACGAATTTGGTAAGCTAAAACCAACTTGAACCAGTTCTCTTCTGCCTCTGACAGCGATTAGACTGTGTTATAACGCTATGAGCAGTATTTTTGAAGGCATTTAGCCCTCTTATGGAGGTACACTGCCTGCGGTTTAGCAGGGTCTTCTTCTAATGTGTCTCCTTAAGTTTGGTTGGGATTAATGGTGGAAACTACTCCTGTCACTGCCATCCAACTACAGGCTGAGACTCACTGACTGACCTTCTCTCTGTGGTGATCAGTGAGTGGCCTACCAGTCAGCCTTCCTCGTTTGACGTCTTACGTAACCTAAAGTTACTTCATCAGCCATTTTGGAAAAGCGTCAGCATTCATTGACCTCTGACTTGTGGAGGTGAAAGGTCACCTCTCACATGAAAGTGCAAGCGAATTGTGGTCTGTTTCACGTCTATATGCTCTGCCTAGGAGTACAAGTTAACCCTTTACACTCTGCCTAGGAGTACAAGTTAACCCTTTATGCTCTGCCTAGGAGTACAAGTTAACCCTTTATGCTCTGCCTAGGAGTACAAGTTAACCCTTTATGCTCTGCCTAGGAGTAAAGTTAACCCTTTATGCACTGCCTAGAGTACAAGTTAACCCTTTATGCTCTGCCTAGAGTACAAGTTAACCCTTTACACACTGCCTAGAGTACAAGTTAACCCGTTACACTCGGCCTAGGACTACAAGTTAACTCTCTCCTGAAGACTGGGCGAAGTAAACCTGAGCCTACCAACACTTTCCAACATTCAGCATCATTTGAATATGAGATATTGAAAAGTGTAAATTGTAAATTTTTGTTCTAGTGTAGATTTTCTCCACACCATTACTGCATACTATACAGACTATACAGACACTACTGTACATACATACATACATATGCATGTACTCGTCAAATACTCTATTCTTTCTATGTTTACAGAATGTCAGAAGAGAGGGATGTGGTTGTTGGGGAAAGTGATCAGAGTAGTCAAGCAGAAGGAATTTCTCTGCAGAATGGTGATGAAGGGAGGAGTGCCGAGGGAAGTGCTACTGGACCACGCTATGAATGTAATTACAGTGGATGCAGTCGGACATACAGCACACCCAGCAACCTCAAGACACACATTCGAGCTCATGCAGGTCGTCTACCCCACAAATGCCCTCATGCAAACTGTGAAAAGGCCTTCTTGACCTCCTACCAACTGAAGAACCATGTGCGAAGTCACACAGGAGAAAGACCGTACAAGTGTAACGAAAATGGTTGCGACAAGAGCTACACAACTCAGTTCCGACTGATGTCCCATAAGAGACTGCACTCGGGAAACACCTTCAAGTGTAACTTTGCTAACTGCGACAAGGAGTTCACGACAAGGAGTGACCTCAAGAAACACAAACGCATCCACACGGGGGAGAAGCCGTATGAGTGTACCATGAGTGGGTGTGGCAAAAAGTTCACTGCCTCCCACCACCTCAAGATCCATCGAGGCACTCACTCCCAGGAGAGACCCTATCAGTGTGAAGATGAGGGCTGCAGCAAGGCCTTCAAGTCAAAACAGCATCTGGTGAGTCACCTCACCCAGACTCACAGCCAGCAGGGTGCTCCGGAGAAAATGGAAGTGGAAGCTGGACCCTGTCACTTGCCAAATGAGCTAGACTTGCTGGCTAGCCCTTTTCCCAGCCCAAGTCTCAACGGATTAGAAGGAGTGGGCGGCACTGGATCTGCTGATTTTGGCACTGCGTCAGCAGACACGATTCTCTTCGTCAGCCCCTTCTCCTCCCTACTGGCCGGAGGCAACCTTGGGCCGTTGAGCCCTTCTCAGCCACTGCAACACAGTCAGGCTGGAGCAGTGAGCCTACAGCCACCTCTCAACACAGTGGCCGTGAATGCACACAATGCAGCCACTCTTGTGGGTAGTGTGGTGGAGGGGGATTTGCAAGGAGGATTTGCCCATTTACAGGGACAGCCTTCCTCTGTGTCACACTTACTGGACACTTTCGCACATCAGTCGCAGGAGTCACAGGACACTTATCAAAACCCTCCAGTGGTAGAAACCCAACAACAGAGTGAATTTCCTCTGCGTTATGTCTCCCATGAAGCACCTACTGTTTTGCCCTCTGTTTCTGGATACTCAAGGTCTGTGGAAGAAGTGCTGTCGTCTCAGTCCACTGATGTTACTGGAGCTGCAGTCTCATCAGCTAGGGCTCTATCTACAGGTGGTGTTGTATCCACTACTCCAAGGGGTGGGGGTGGGGGTGGGGTCAGTCCGGAGATGCTTCAAACAACGTTTCTTGCGATGCAGCAACTGCTTTCCAATGGGATGTTCAAAGAAGTGCTGGAGAAATTTGCAGCCGAGCTGCGATGTCGATGTGACAGAGGAGAATGCTGCATACCCTCACAATGCAAGCCAGAGCTGGGCCGATCAGAGTGTTGTCAACAAGATACCTGCTGTAAATTGGAATGTGAGGCAGATGTTGAAGCGAATACTCCAGAGAACAGCTGGCAAGACGTGGATGCTGGAATGTCATCTGTTGTTACACCTGCCGAGCCAGCTGTGCCGTCTGCTGACAGCTCCCATCCCTCCAACAACCCAAACGATAGTAGTGGCACCGACAACTACAATCTCTCTGACCAGGAGTTTCTCCACTTTGTGGAGGACCTGTTGAGGTCCTCAGACCAGCCTCCTGTCAGTCTCCCCACTCCCCCTCACGTTGTGAGTGCAGTCCAGCCAAGGTCAACCCGAGACGTCGGGACGCAGACTAACCTCATGTCAAAGTGCAAGTGCAAGTGTACAGTAGGAACTCACAGTGACCAGAGAAAGTGAACTACACCACCAGATGTGTTAATGCATACGAGAGGCCCGTATCAGCATTATATGTGCGTATACGTGTGTATATGTACATACAATGCTGTATATGTATATGTAACTATATGGCGCAATGACTCAATTTCAATTTCTTGCCTTTTATGCTAACATAATGTGAACTATTTTAATTATAATATATGACGCTGATGGCATCCCATGTAACTATCCCACTGCTGAAGTACCTGGAGTTTGATTGAATGGTGGCTTAGATACGGCAGAAGTTAGTAGAATGCGGCCCACATCAGGATGAGGCTTACCGCAAACAGCAAAGTATCAGCTTGTGAGAAAACGGATTACCCATTACCGTATCCATTACCCAGACAGTCTCTCAAATTCTTGTTGATATCATCCAAGACTCATAGGGAAACGCTGGCAAGGTGTATCAGTGGATCAGCGGACACAGTAATCCATCCACGTCTGGTAATCTTTATTCCCCCAGTTTTGTATCCTAATAGACTAGCTAGGATACCTTATCACCCTCCTTCGAATTTCAGTTTTTCCTGGTGTATTCTACCACAGGAGGGTGCTACAACATCCAATAAGCCTGCTGGAGTTAGATCCCCCCCCCATTGCTAATTTTTGACCATTTCCCCTTACAACTACATGTACAATTGCATTAGTTGCATGCACTAACATGCATGTGTATATATGCCTATTCTAATTGTGGATTGATGCATGCCTCATGAATTCAAAATAAGGCAGCATGCAAGACACTAGAAAGCCTGACAATCTACAACAACTTTTGCTTAGCAATACTCAATCAAACAATATGTGACACAAAACTCAAATGTCTACACAGAATAGCCAATCAGGTGTAGATGTTTGCAGCAGGTGAGTTGGGCGAGGTGGAGTGAGAGCGGGCCAGTCTGGCAATGTCTCTGTCTGAAGGAAGCTCACCCTGCATGGGTCGTGTATGTGTATGGAGAGGGGCGGGGGGGGAAGGGGAAGACACACCTCCTACACAACACTGAGATGTAGGCACAAATGTCACATGACAGTCACATGACTGCTTCATTTAGGGAGGAGGTCCAGGCATGAAGTCAGCTGACACCAACAAGAATTCTGGGTGTGATGTATATACATACATACAAGTACAGGCTACACATTCAAAGTGGAGGCAGCATTTTGCTATATACGCAACCTGTCACGGGCTACTGACTGTATAGTCTCATACCTATCTCATATTTCCATTCCATCTTTAATTTCAGAAGGGACTTCCCCTCACCATTGTGAGGAACCAGTCAATGTGAAGGTGGGGGTATGCATTACGAGTGTGTGTGCATGTATGTGTGTGTGTAGGTGGGTCTGTGTGGGTGTGTATGCAGGTATGGGTGTGTGTTCACATATACATGCATGTCCATCACCTGTTTGAGGTGTAGGAGGCTCCCAATGCGTCTCAGTGCCTTGACTGACTCAATGTACTCCGACTGGCTGGAGTAGCAGACAACTGCTGCCGCTGACACCTTGTGGTACTCACACAGTGTGATCACTGTGACACAGAGCAAGGAAAGAGACATGGAGAGACAGAGGAAGGAAAGAAACACAGACACAAAGGAAGGGAAGAGACACAGAGACAGAGTAAAGGGAGACAGAAAGACATCAGTCAGATGAAACAGAAGGACAGCTTTGTCTGGACTGAGAAGACGACATTGCGTGGCATTGTACTGCTGCTAGCCTTATCCTTGTATGCATCCACTGGTAGTATACATATGTGTGATTATCATAGAATAATTATTATAAAATACAATGCATTAGAATGTAATATGAGTCACCATTGACTACACACTATAGTACAGATACATGGTTGTGCATTGGGCATATGTGACTTGCCATTGAAACACATCCTAAGTATATTCAATATTCAATCACGACAGTCACTGGCACTTACAGGCGGCTGCCTCCCCCTTTACAAAGTTGGGCGTCTCCAGTGGTGGACATTTTGTGGGTGGAGCTTCCTTCCAGGCTGACGTCAAAACACTCCTCAGGAAAGGAACCGAAGGTGCACTCGGGGAAATGAACTCAATATGGGGAGAGGAGCCAATAACGAGGACAGAGGCAGGCTTCAGATCTTTCAGAATCTAACAGGGAAGAGCAGGTACTGTTAACCAGGGCCTGTTCAGGAGTTCATTGGCAACTGTGTTGTGTCTAAAGCAGCACTGAGCCTCGCAGCAGCCACACACACTTGTTTGGAACAAGTTCAACTCCTGGTGATCTATGTGAGGCCACAGGCCTGTGCAATGCTGTAAAGGACGTGTATAAAATTAATGGTGAAACAAGTTTGGTGAAAGCAAAGCTTGTCCCCATTAGTCTGGTCCGCTAGACCCAATTTCCAAATTGTCGCGACACAGCTTACGAAGAATAGCTAATAATAATAATCTACGGTGTCCCTCACCTTCTCTGCCCAGGCCATTTCCATACCTCTCCGCAGCTCTTTCGAGTGGACTACAACAGTCCGTTTGCTATCTTCTTGCTCGTAGAACGCAGACACCGCCTTCTCTCCCTCTCCCTTCTCCGGTGCACCAGAGTACCTCGGGTACACAGCTGCAGTGCTACTTGTACACAGTGTGTACGAGGGCGCAGCGTCACGCTGCAGCAGGTGGCTAACTGCAAAATCGCTCGCGAGCTGACCAACGCACACGAACATAGGTGCGGTGGCAAGTTTCTTCCTTTCAAATCCGCCATCAAAGTGAAAGAAAGATTCGGGGCTAGAGTTCTCATTTTCTTCCTCATCCGATTCCAACAAAGCATGTCTCCACGGCACGCCAGAGCTGTCTAAAGTAATTCCAAATTCGTCTGCCATTTTGTTTTAGATTAGGCTAGACTTTAATAAGATCTAATTATCACCAGTTGCCGTTAGTAACCGTTAGTGGGTGTGAGACAGGAATATGGCGGCTGCTCGTCAGTCGAGCAAGAAGAAGGAAAAATTACCATTTTACCAGACAACCGGTGACAAAACAAGTGCCTCCATTATAGCAGAGGCACGTAAAGACCTAAAGTCTGTCTCCACTAAGCGACCGAACACTCCTGGCGATGCGGGTCGTCACCTCTTTGGCAGTCACCAGCACTCGACGCAGCAGCAGGGAACTGTCAAGCGCCCTCCTTCTGTGTACAGGTGGGTGGTAGTGAGTCACTGTTGGAAGGAGCTATTGTTGCTATGCATAGCCGCGTCCCATCTGTGGCAGCCGCGTGCTAAAACTTCAGTAAGTCGACCCACCCCCTCTCCTACTTACGTACGTGTGTACGTATGTACGTACCTTGATCAAATGACAACTATCTATGGATGAATATGTTCGTGAATGAGTGGATGGGAGAGGCGGTGTATGATGGTGAAAGTGTGCAATACCGTGCATTAATAACACTATTAACCTGTACAGATGTACACTTGATTGTTGACACGTACGTATAAACAAGCAACTTCATTTGTGCACATAGTAAGGGACGACCTGGCATATGTATTTTTCCAAGTCACATCCATCCCCTCACACTCACTTCAGACCCACATGTTTTGATCTCTGATGCCACCATCCCACTATTACCTCTTTTGTATAGTGCTGCATGGGACTGTGTCCTAGTGTGCCCTGCACATGATGCATGCACAGCCATTGATTGATGGATGATATATGTTGCTGTAACTTTATTTAGGATTCAACCACTCTTCTACACACACAATAGACCTATAATTTGTGTATGTAGCTTACTCACCTGGTGTATTTATGGGTATGTGTTGCTGTATAGTATGTATGTATGTATAGTATGTGTATGTATGTATGAAGTGGATTTTCTGTGCTATGAGATGTGCGACCTCAGCATGCCCGCACAACTGTCGGTCTTGGATAGTGCAGTATTCTTTGCAGTTTCACATACATACTATCACCCATCCAACATGTGTGCATGTATACATACGATTACCTATGAATTCTCTGCACCCACATGCCCCATAATGGGTAGTCACTCTCTGAGGTTGTGACTAGCTAGCCACCCACCGCACTGACAGGACTGTGTATGTACAAAGCTGGTTGGACTATAGACTGCTGTGTGTGGTGCATGTGTTTATTGTCAGTCCCTTTCCTGTAGTCTGGGTCGGCGGCACTTCAATGAAGGTGACCTTAGCCGTCCTCCAACAGGAGGACAGCAGCTGCCACCTCTGGATCTCACCGGGTCAACAGAGGTGAGTGGCACTGCGACGTCACCCACACATTTGCTGTGGGTGGGGCAGTGTGCGGGTAGCAGAGGGGGTACGCGGCAGTACATTCAATGAAACCTACGTACATACACACATAGGCCAACTTCAAAGTATGTTTATGCTAAGCATCTTCACTGCACCTTCTACATTTGGATTTACTAACCTTGACTGATCTGCCCAGTGCTCATGACTTTACAATGACAGCAAGCTTGTGTTGTCAACTGCACAAGTGTGGTAGCCCTCCCTTCTCTTCTCCCTCTCCAGCACCTACAAGGAGCCCTGGCCCTCACCCCTTCCACCCCAACCTCGTCCATAGTGATCAGTGTCCCCCACTCCCTGTGCCGGACAGTGGCCCAACAGAGCAGTGCTGGCGAGATGGTGGGTCTGCCCCCCACTCCAAAGAAGGAGGGGAAAAGGAGAGCTACTGGTGAAAGTGGCGGAGGTGAGGGGCCAGGGGTGTCCATTGACTGTCCGGTGCTGCTGCTCATGCCTAACACAGAGCACACTGCTGCTGAGTGAGGGGGCTGCCTCACCGGAGCTGTGGCAGTAGACTTGCACATGAGTGAAGGCTGGTAGCCTCAATTCCAAGTCCCATCATTTGTGATACAATGTATTGTTATGCACACCTGGGTTGTGATAGATATGTGTGTGTGTGTACAGTAATGCATAAGACTAGCAGCTTTGTGTTATCCCAAACATGCCTATCAACACTACACAATAAAAGTGTGTAGCTGTATGTACCATGGGACATTCTATGTAGATGAGTGTATGCATAGCTACATGCATTCATACATACGTACGTACGTATGTCCGCACTTCTGTTTGCTTTACACTTGTACCTACCTACATACACACGTACATGCACACCCTAGATCAGAACAGTGGCGTTGCCCGGACTGTTTCGGCTGATAGCAAGGCCAAGACCACTGCCCCTCCCCCAACCGAGCCCCACCCCCCTATGCCCTCCGATGTACAGCGGCACCACTCAGCCGGTTCAGTAATGGAGCGAGGAATGGAGCACTCCGCCAGCAGTACAGGCCAATCCCCTCAGAGAACTGTAACAAGTCCAAAGGGGAAGGCTGTTGCCTACTGGAACACTCACATTGCTCCAGTGCTGCTTGAGCTGAGCCCAGCGACACAGGACACACAGAGATTGTGTTTGCTGCTGGATCGACTGTGGGAGGGGCTACGTGCGGGTAATTTCCTGGGGAGGAGTGGTGGGGTGGGCGGATCAAAAAGGCGTGGCACAGTACTGAAGGCAGTCTTCCGTTTGCTGGACAGTAAGGATCCAAAGTTGCTACTCAAAGTGGCTAAGATCCTGTTTGGGGTGAGTTGTGTTGGTAGGTAGAAGAAGAGTAGTGGAAAGGGAGGGAGAAGGACGGTGGAGAATAGTGGAGGAGGAAAGTGTGGGTGGAAGTATGTAGTCAGCTCCTATCTTCGTGTTGCACAAAGGGAAGGTAGGACATAGTAGGAGCCGACAGACAAGACTAGGAAGTGTGGTACAGTGTGTGGAGAAAAGAAGGGTGTACGTATATAGTGTCAAGAAGAGTAGTGAAGTATGGATGAGGGAGAGAGGGGAGAGGGGGAGTAGAGCAGAGTCTAGATGACAGAGAGGGAGGAAGAGTACAGGGCAGAGAAGGCACGTTTGTGTGTGCATGCATGCTTGCTGCTGTGCATGCAGATGAAGGTGACGGGCGGCAACTTGCAGAATGCGTGCAAGTTAGTCTTCACTCTCAGCAAAGACGAGCACAATGACCCGCACTTTGCAAAGGAAGGCATTGTCAGTGAGTAGGGCAGGAGTGTGCGCACACATGTACATACGTAAGTACGTACATACGTACGTATGTACTTACTTACGTATGTACGTACGTACGTATGTACGTAGATGGCTTGTGTGTTGACACAGTACAGTTTGTATACTGTGTAAGTACGTACATGCATACTTATGTACATACATACGTACGTATACTAATGTTTGATGTGTGAGGCTATGTTCTATCAGCTGTATCCAGGCTTATTCTATGTTGGCATTTACTGTATGCACATTAGGTCGTATGCACACATGTGTTGTGTATTTACATACGTATGTGTGATAACTCATGTACGTGTGCACACGGTAACAGAAGCGTATGATCAAGCAGCAGTGTGTCTGGTCGTGTCCTCCTGTAAGGTCCCCTGTTGGAGGTACTGGAGAGTCTGGATCCCTCTGCCCAGCCTGACGCCGTGGTGTACTGCATGGGAGCCGTCAAACTACTCTGCAGCAACAGTGACCTCCGAACAGAGCTGGTAGCTTGTGGAACAGTCAAGACCATCGCAGGCCACCTCAGGAAACTCTCAGAGGTACATATGTACATGTGTACATGCATATGTATGTACGTACGTAAATATGTACATATGCACTTTATTGTATATGTGTGTAGCGTCCTCTTAGCATTGCGCGTTCACAGCGCGTATCATGCGTGCAACTTCACGAACAACTCAATGGCAACAACCAAGGCCAACAACCTTGCATGCTGACTACCAGCTGGAATAAACTATAAGGCATTGCACAACGGACAGCAGTTCTTACATAACTGCAGTTGCAACACACGATGTTACACAAACATACGTACACATGAATTGTAACTGCACACAGCCTTGCTTACACATACACAAGGTAGGCTGTATGCCCTACACACTATGACGTATGTCTACCACTGCTGCTGTGTCCGTTGATCCCTGCAGCCCCCACTGTCCACTGCAGACAGCAGCAGCAGCATCCTGATCCAGCTGGTGGGGGCGTTGAGGAACCTCTCGGACAATGTCAGTCTCAGGGAGGAGTTCATCACTCACGGTGTGATTGCTGGGCTGTGTGGTCTGCTGGGGAGGTACAGCCACGACGGGGATCTCATGTTTGTGGTCTCAAGACTCTTCAGGTAAGGAATGTGTGTGTTTGTGTACTGTATGTGTGTGTGTGTGTGTGTGTGTGTGTGTGTGTGTATGTGTGTGTGTGTGTGTGTGTATGTGTGTGTGTGTGTGTGTGTGTGTGTGTGTGTGTGTGTGTGTGTGTGTGTGTGTGTGTGTGTGTGTGTGTGTGTGTGTGTGTGTGTGTGTGTGTGTGTGTGTATGCTGGTATATGCATACTCTATATACGTATGTATGTACATGTATACAACGTATATTCAACGGGGCTTGTACAGGACAATGGAAAATGAGATCTACGGATAGCTCTCCGTACACGACCTGTTGCCTTACTCCCCTGTCCCCGTTTCTTCCCCTCCCCTCCAGCAAGCTGACTCTCCACAGTGACTGCTGCACAGCAGTGGGCTCATGCAGGGCTGACCTGCCTGCACTCTGCAGCCTCCTCACACTGCACAAGGACAAACCAGTGAGTAGCAAACACATGCATTACAAGAGATTATACAGAACGTACGTACGTACACGCCACATGCCTTTACACTGTGAATAGATCTACAACTCAACTCATATGTACATATGTACAGTAGCTAGAGGGGAGCATATGTATGTACAGTGTACATACAGTGTACGTATGTGCATACAGTGTACATACAGTGTACATACAGTGTACATACAATGTACATACAGTGTACATACAGTGTACATACAATGTACATACAATGTACATACAGTGTACATACAGTGTACATACAATGTACATACAGTGTACATACAGTGTACATACAGTGTACATACAGTGTACGTATGTACTTGGCCACGCCAGTGCCAACACCTGTAGTCCCCTGGGCTGTGGCCCACTGTAGTGCTACATATGTACGTATGTATGTATGTTGAGTCAGGTCTTCAAACAAAGGCATGATATCTGTACCTACGTACGTACGTGTGTGTGTAATTTCAACCAGTGCTGTAACAGACTTGATAATACGTGATGTTATAAGCGTGTATGTTTGTTGTAGAATGTTGTTTGTTATGTCTATTGCTGGCCAGTAAGAACCTCTGCTTGTGCGTGCAGCATTGCTGTGACAAGTGCCCTCCTTCCTCCTCCATCAGGACCTGGTGGTGCGTGTGTGCTTTGCTCTGGGAAACCTCACCACCTCTGCTGCTGGGGACAGTCTGAGGCCGCTACTGGTGTCCCCTCCCTGTAGCCTGCTGCATGTGTTGACGGAGGTGGGTGGGTGGTATCTGGAGGCGTGTCCCAACGGAGAGGGGAGGAGCAAACATGAAGATGTCTTAGTAAAGGTGTGTCATATAAAATACTTATGTACATACCTACATATGTACGTACGTATGTCTAACATTCTTGTACCTACGTATGTACATATGTATGTCTAACATCCTTGTACCTACGTATGTACATACGTATGTCTAACATCCTTGTACCTACGTATGTACATATGTATGTCTGACATCCTTGTACCTACGTATGTACATACGTATGTCTGACATCCTTGTACCTACGTATGTACATATGTATGTCTAACATCCTTGTACCTACGTATGTACATACGTATGTCTGACATCCTTGTACCTACGTATGTACATACGTATGTCTAACATCCTTGTACCTACGTATGTACATACGTAGGTACGTAGTGTTTGAGTGAGCTCTGTCATTGCATCTCTGCTAGTCAATATCTGTGTCTTACCCCTCTTCTCCCCGTAGCTCCAGAGGGTGATAGCCAACTTGGCCATCGATGCAGAGATAGGACAACAGGCGGCACTCAACAGAGAGTGCACAGAACTGCTGGTCAAGATTGTAGGTACGTGTGTGTGTGTGTGTGTATGTATGTATGTATGTATGTATATGTACCTTTTTAGTGTGCTATGCATATTTGCACTAATGTGCGTTTACGTGTAGCACTGCTGATGTGTGGACTGAATAGGCATACACAATATTGTGTTTATTTGCACTGATACACCTGTAAGAGTAATTAAGTTTGAACAGGTACGTACATACATACATTTTGTGCACATCTACATGTGATGGCTGTATGTTGCCATGTCTGCAGAGCATCACTCCAGCTGGGAGTCGGAGGAGGTCCTGCTGAATGCTCTGGCGGCCGTTAACAACCTCACCTACTATGCCACTGGAGATGGACTGTGGTCCCAGCAAGCTGAGCGGCTAGGGGAAGGTGAGTGGCTGGGGAGGAGCGGGGAGGAGGGTAAGAGTAACTGTGACAGGTGGGGCTGTTTGGATGGTTTCAGTGGAGTTAGCAAGTACCCATGTAAGTGCAGTCGGGTATGTATCACATAGAGATCACATTGAGTGGAGAAGTACTTACAAAGTAATTGAATACTAATATGTAATTACTTTGAAACATTAGTGCGATGGGCAGGGTATATGGATTATTTTCTTAGGTACGTACTTGTGAATTTTATAAAGAAAAATGGCATTAGGAATTGAAATGCATAATATTGTTCTTGGTAACAGAATGTGCAATGCTTTGCTTGTTCCTTTCCTGTTGACCAGTGTTCCTTGATTTGCTACTGGGGGAGAGTAAGGAGCTGAGGAAGGACTGCCTGAGGGTGTTTGGGAACCTGTCACGGAGCCAACAGGTCTGCCACACCATCATGGAACAGAGAGGTCAGCGCCACACTCAGTCAACATACTACACTGCCTAGACAGGTCCTCACCAGTGCATTGCCTGCACATACGTATCCATCCATACATACATATGTACATATGTGCATACATATGTACATACATACATACAAACATACATACATACATACATACATACATACATACATAGTATACATACTTCCATACGTACGTACGTACGTACATGCATACATACATACGTACATACATACGTACATACATATGTACATACATACACGCATACATACGTACGTCCATCCACCCATCCATCCACACAAGCATACATAAGTACAATACATACGTACATACATGTGTATGTGCAATGTACTCTAAGGACTGTTTCACTAAAGATGATTATCTAACATACAGTAAGCCATTCTTGGCAGATCAAGTGGTACCTGCTACTGTTCACCTCTCTGGAAGACTGCATGACTTCAGGGTCTTAAAAACTAAATGTTATGCTGTACCATACTTTAAATTTTCAACATCACCAATTGTAATTATTGGACTATAAACCTGAAGCCCATTCATTTCATCAAAGGAAGACCAGCAACAAAGATGCCAACTTAAAGGCTCTCTCATTGATATTGTGATGGCATCTACTAAACACCTCCCTACCGTACTATATACTGTACGTATGTATTACATATAGGCAGCTTATGATGTGACTGTTGTGTCCTCCTCCCACTGCAGTGGGTGATGTCCTGGTGGCCCTGCTGGACTCTGAGGACAGGGAGCTGGTGTACAGTGCATGTGGGGTGCTGCTCAACGTCATGATTGTATCTGAACTGAGGCCACTGTTGGCCAACACCAACGGGGTCAGAAAGTAAGGAGAGAATCAATGTTGTACATACACTCTGCAGTCCCAGCCACATATAGCTGTGTACAAATCTATCTCTGAGTTAGGGACACCTCTCTATGGGACAGCCAGCTGGGTCCTGATGGTGCCCTCTATAGGGAGGTTCCACTGTATACAGGACAGCCAGCTGGGTCCTGATGGTGTCCTCTATAGGGAGGTTTCACTGTATATGTACGTAATGTGGTGTCTTGTGTGTATGCGTAGTGTATGTACCTGTGTTTGTCTAGTGTTTGGATGTATGAGCCTCCTGGCTACTTCCTTCTGCCTGCAGGCTTGTGGACGCACTGCGTGACTTTGGCTACCTTGACTGGCAGTTCTCTGCTCTGGTGTGCAAGACGCTGTGGAACTACAGCGACAAGATGACCTCTTCCCTGTCCTGCTTTGGGGCAGAGGAGACTGAGCTTCTCACTGAGCAGCTGGAGGTGTATTTAGGTGAGGAATTATGTATGTGTGTCACTCTCTCTGTATGTATATGTGTATGTGTGTGTGCGTATGTGTGTGTGTGTGCACGCGCGCGCGCGTGTCCAATTGTTTAAAGATACACTCTGTTGAGTGTGTGTTCTTCCGGTCATGCAGACGAGGAGCTTGCTGTGGAGTCTGTCCCTGAAGGAGTCCCCGAAGAGACAAGAGCATTCCTCCATGACATGTGGAGGAGTGAGTTCTGTCCAGTGGCCAAACCACTCTTGGAGCGTGTGAAGACACACTGCTCTGACCTTATCCCACTATAGTGTGACAAAGTGTACTGTATTATATATATATATAAATTCCATATATATTCCATACTAAAGAATATATATTATATCTAATGTGTTTTCACTGTATACAGCATGATGCACTTGGATACATTATAATGGTATTGGCTTGTCGAAATTTACTGCAGTTGCAACTAAGGGAGGTAGGCCTGGGTGGCAGGCTGCTCATATCATTCCACAGAGAAATTCAATACCCCCAACAATGAATATATATGGCAATGAATACTATTGCTTCGTAATATGCATGACTTGACACTGAATGAGTACAATAGTAAGTGTTTTGATTAGTGTTATGCATATCATATAACACCCCGCCTACCCTGCAAGTTAGTAACCTTGTTTGTTGATCACGCCAAACTATAAATTTTAGCTAGCTACTACAAGAAGGTGCAGATCTACAGAACAGGCTATCTAGTGTACCCTGATGTTTCAGGGGGCTGTAAGTTTTCACTACTAGTTCACTCAGCTAATATAGCTACTGCAGATACAGCGTCTTCTCAAGTCAACTGTCCAGGGCCAGAAGACATACGCACTCCAGCAGAGCAGGTGTGTATCTTTTCTGCATGTATGTAGGTGCACTGAACTGGCTATAATAAATCACACCTTCTTCTCCTTGGACACAGTTTTGCAATGTGGGGACTACCCATTGCCTTTTGTCTGGTGCTGGTGTCAGCAGTGACAGTGACTGATGCAGGACACGGCTGCACAACATGTCCAAGAAATGCTTGCTCTCAGAATGAGGCCCATAATGGGTAAGAGCCAGAATGGTATAGAGTCACATTTTAATGACTGCCTTACCACTGATTGAAGTGGCCAAAGAAAGCATTAGCATCCTAGGTATGGTTCCATCATTCACACCGTGTATATATGGTTCTTGTTGTCATTGCAGGTTTTGTAAGGATGAGAGTTATGGCTCTGAAACTTTTAGATGTAGTTATGAAACATCTACGAGGACGTCACGAAAGACGTACTACAAGTGTGGGTGGTTTGACTTGGGCAGATGTGGAAGAACAGTGTACTAGTGAGTGCTGTGGGGTCTGTCTCTGTGTTTATGGTGGGTGTGGGGATACATAATTTGTATGCATGTGTAGGAGAGAAAATGCATGTTGTCAGTGTTATGCAAACTGGTGTAACTTGTACAAGCCTTGCTAACTACACAGCTTGAAGGTAGCAACTGGAGAAAAAAAACACGACCTGACGCCCGAACTCATGGCCTACGCTCTAATGTGGAGTTTCAGCCATGCAAGTCACCGATGTGGCCACTATTCTTTGTCTCCAATCGCCGTACATACAGCAAGGCTTGTATCAGCTTGCATAACACTTACTTACAACACACAGAGAGACAGGAACGGTGCAAGATCATCCACTCCTGGCTTGCAGGTCATGCACAGCACATGCTAGCTGCCTGCTGAGTGTACCAACGCATAGATCCTTCAGGTGCGGGTCCTAAGAGGTCTCAGTATTGTGGTCCGCCTGTGACCGTATATACGGCTAAGAATCATGGCCACATTGGTGGCTTCCATAGCTGAAACTCTGTGTTAAAGTGTAAGCCACAAGTTTGGGCACCAGGTTGTGGTTGTTTTTCTCCAGTCGCCACTTTCAAGCTGTGTAGTTAGCAAGGCTTGTAGAGGGAAAATGCATGTAGTCCTATAACAAGTGCACGCAATTGGTACTTCTCTGCTAGCTTATCATAATGTGGATTAACATATTGGTTATCTTTGCAGTTATAGATCTGTGACAAAATATAAGGAATGCTACCGGAGCAAGCTTGTCTGCAAGCCACGGTGTTGCTCCGGATTCTGGGGATCAAATGGACGCTGTATACGTAAGAACATATGCATATTGTACCCATATTATATATATATATATATATATATATATATAATTATATTATAATATATATATAATATACTATGGTAACTGCGCAACCACAGGAACTTAAGCATTGTGAGATGGTCTTATATTCACATAAATAGACTTTGGGCAAAAATGACGTCGTTTTGGGAAGCATTTTCAGGCAAAAGTTTGTCTGTTGCGTACTCACCATAGTATATATCTATAGTTTGTAGAACTGTCATCTGTTGTTCGCAAACTCCTCCCGCAGCGTATCTGCGATGGACGCGTAACTCGGCCATATTACAGGGCGCTGCATAGGGAATGTCATAAGGGGCTAGGCGGAAGATGATATGTTACACCCAAGAAGAGCACCGCACAGATTGCCACTCTTACGAAAATAGGCGCCATGTTTTTTGTGTGTTTACGGATGGCGAATGTGAGATTCCGGACACGTTGTTGTATGTAAAAAAAAGGCAGTTCAATGCCCAAGAGGAGACAGTCGTGCTCTCTGGTATGCAAAGGTACCTAGGGGGACCATTGTGCACAAATAAACTGCAAAAAATTACTTGTGCTGTGGTTTGAATAAGCCAAACTGCCAGACAGCTTACTTCAGCTACATATTCCCAGGATGGTGTCATTTGTATATGGCCAAGAGCTAGCTAGCTACCAAATGCAAGAAGAACTGAGAATTTAGCTAACAACAGTGGCACCATCAAGGCTCTGTCGTGGAAGCACAGTTGTCGGAGTGCCGTCGAAGGGCCTCTGTTGAAGGAGCGCCGAAGCAGCTGAAGGCGGGCTTCTTTGCTAGTTACATATAATATGGTAGGTCGGTCTATAGACTCTATATAAGACCTAGGCGGTGTATTTACCATGGCCCTACCATACTATATATATAACATGTATAATCTTAGTTATTTTCGATTAAGCAAAACGCTGTAGACCACATATATAATATATATATAGTAATGACCATATTTCAACCACATCTATGTATGTATAATTATAATGAACACTTGTACACAGGTTGTATCTGTACACTGAGGGTTAAACTATTGTAGACTTGGAATAAATGCTTTGTGTGTGTTTGTGTAGCTATACAGTACATCTGTGTATATAGAGCATGATAGCAATTAACAGTATGCATAGCAGTTGTATCCAGAAAGGGGAATCAAAGCACTGCAAGTAGCACTAGTTCGTGTAGTAACTGTATACTCTACTCGTTTTTACATCATTACATTATTAATGTATTTTGCTCAGCTCGCTGTTCTCGCGGCTGTCACAATGGTGGACAATGCATTGACCCTGAAGT
Organism: Aplysina aerophoba; assembly: GCA_949841015.1. Lineage (NCBI taxonomy): Eukaryota > Metazoa > Porifera > Demospongiae > Verongiida > Aplysinidae > Aplysina > Aplysina aerophoba. The sequence goes on along the minus strand of OX465052.1, from coordinate 1,581,049 downwards.
GTGTGAGTGCCCCAGGAACTGGCAAGGGAGCAGTTGTACTGTTGGTGAGTATTGTTCACTGGAATATGTTGCTGCACATGCACATGTGTGCGACCTAGCTATGTCACTAGTAAGCATGCACTTTTATGTCAACAAGCAGCTGACAATACAAGCAGCGCTGCATTGCTACGTAGTCATCTGTGGAACTGCATGGGCAGTGAGACTGAAAATGCATGGATTATTACTGACCACACTAATATCTTTCTGTGTGTATATACAGTACATCCATAGCAACTAGGAGCATTAATATACATAAATTAATTAATGTGTATCCTGTACTTTGTATCTAAGAGCAGATCAATAATTTGGTAGAGGCTCATTGCTACAGCATAGGTAGGGCTGGGCCAATTGTTGAGCAATCATGTAGCAGTGGAAACAGATTGAAATGTTAAACATTTTGACCGCGAAGATCTTTGTCATTTACAATGCTGCTGAAACGTTTTACATTTCAGTCTGTTTCCACTGCTACATGGTTGCTCAACAATTGCCCAACCCTATCTAAGAGCAGTTTATGCAATCATATTAATGCAGTAGTTAGCATCTGCCAACCTCCATTGAATGGGTGTGTAACATGATGTGGAAACGACTAGCCAGCAAAAATTTACGAGTGTTTCCACTTGGAATAAACTGTGTCAGAGATAAACAGATAGATATTGTATTAGCTATACCATGCGTACAGTTTCACTGCACCAAGGACATAATCAATTATCTGGCCACAGACAGACTTCTGGGTGCTTTGCATGGCATGCATTATTTGAATTTCAAAGCATTTGGTCCTGTATATCTGCCCCAAAGGAGCACAAATTCATTGACAGTATATGAAAGATATACACAGCCGTCTCCAGCAGTCTACCGTTTTCAATTTCATTCACAATATTCATGTGTCCATGAATGATGTCACAAAGAGGCTAATTGGTTTGTGTCAGACGAGGAGGTGCAATGGGGTTTGGCTTGCTCACTTCCAGACTCTGTGGGAGGTGATTAATATACATTGTTGCAGCTAGGGTTGTTAGATCAAAGGCAGCAACTGTGCGTTTGTATTGGATATCATAACACACAGTTGCCTTATTTTGAAGCAGGACTCTTATTTATGTGTCCTATCATTGTCCAACCCTATGCAAACGTTTATTCTAACACTCCAAGAAACATCTTTGATGTTCATCACCTTGTGGACTTTCCCATGACAGTAGACATTAATATTATGTCTGTTGCAAAGGTATCCCTTAATTATAGTACGAGCATGACACATATTCATGCACGCATCATTCTACTATCAGAGACTGCAGTAGCACTCTCTATGTAGGGATGCTACAGAGTTTCGTTTCCCTATACATTGGCATAGGAGCGAAATTCCAAAATATGCAGAAAACCGGCGAAAGAAGGCTACGTAGAGCTGCATATAGAACGGTCTTACTGTAAACTGACCTTAAAGGCGAGCGAACATATCCCGCTGGGAAATAACCGCGCTTTGAAAAACTCCCGGTTTTCGTCTTTTTCTTCTTTTTCTTCGCCAGCTGTAACTCAAGAACGAAGGGGGCTATTGGAGCGCTTTTAGAACGAAACTACTAGAACGTTCCCGAGCTGTATTCTTTTATAGAACTGGTAGTCAAAGCGATAATATTCAAAATCAGGGTTTTCGTGGCTCACAGCGACAGAGTTTGGCGAAATCCGCCATATTTTAATGACGTCACCTATTTGACAAATGGACTCTGGGCCATCGCGCCGAATTTCGCGTTTGCTTGTAAAGCGCAAGACTGGCATACACGGCTGTTTCGGAGCGGCAACTTAGTTTTCTCGAGTCGGAATTGGAATCGGGACCGAGACTGGGGACATTTGGAAGATATGTTCGTTTTTTCCATTTTTCTCTTCCAAGGCTTTAACAAGAGACAAGTGACCAAGCTTGGACATAGAACTGATAACAGGCAAATGTACTTTAGTCTAAAAAGTAAGCTTTATACTCTCTCGGCAGCAAAATGCGTGTCTCTCTCTCTGCAAGTAATCGCTCCATAGCACACCTCTCCCAGTTTTCCAGCTAGTGTGCTACATATCAAAGGAAAGTCAGGTAAGCACAGAACATTGCCCTATATGGCTCATTCTACTGCCCTTTCCGTAAATCGTGTTTTGAACGGGTTTATTTTAGCAACATTAACTCATGTTTCAGCCTTTTTTCTTTGGAGACTACAGTTAAGAGACAAGTAACAAGCAATGAACGTAGAAGTGATGCAAAGCAAGTATACTTTAGTCTATGTGTACATGTAGCACACTAGCTAAAAACTGGGAGAAGAGTACTATGGAGTGATTACTGGCAGACAGAGAGAAACGCATTTAGCTGCCGAGAGGGCATAAAGCTTACTTTTTAGACTAAAGCACACTGGATTCGTATCATTTCTACATTAATGGCTTGTTACTTGTCTCTTAACTGCATGTAGTTTCCGAAGAGAAAAAGGCTAAAACACCAATTAATGTTGCTTAAATAAACTCGTTCAAAACACCAGTTACGGAAAGGGCAGTAGAATGAGCCATATAAGGGTAATGTTCTGTGCTTACCTGACTTTCCTTTGATATGTAGCACACTTGCTGGAAAACTGGGAGAAGAGTACTATGGAGCGATTACTTGCAGAGAGAGAGATGCGCATTTTGCTATCGAGAGAGCATAAAGCTTACTTTTTAGACTAAAGCACACAGCCTTTGCATCATTTCTACATTCATGGCCTGTTAATCATCTCTTAACTGTAGTCTCTAAAGAGAAAAAGGCTAAAGCACCAATTAATGTTGCTTAAATAAACCCGTTCAAAACACCAGTTACGGAAAGGGCAGTAGAATGAGCCATATAGGGTAATGTTCTGTGCATACCTGACTTTCCTTTGATATGCAGCACACTTGCTGGAAAACTGGGAGAAGAGTACTATGGAGCGATTACTTGCAGAGAGAGAGATACGCATTTTGCTATCGAGAGAGTATAAAGCTTACTTTTTAGACTAAAGCACACAGCCTTTGCATCATTTCTACATTCATGGCTTGTTAATCATCTCTTAACTGTAGTCTCTAAAGAGAAAAAGGCTAAAACACCAATTAATGTTGCTTAAATAAACCTGTTCAAAACACGAGTTACAGAAAGGGCAGTAGAATGAGCCATATAGGGTAATGTTCTGTGCATACCTGACTTTCCTTTGATATGTAGCACACTAGCTGGAAAACTGGGAGAGGTGTGCTATGGAGCGATTACTTGCATAGAGTGAGACACGCATTTTGCTGCCGAGAGAGCATAAAGCTTACTTTTTAGACTAAAGCACGCTTGCTTAGCATCATTTCTACCTTCATGGCTTGTTACTTGTCTCTTACTTGTAGTCCCCGAAGAGAAAAAGGCTAAATACTTTGCGAGTTAAGTTCCTCGAGGAATTCAAATCCCTCGTTCTCGGTTTCCAAATCAAAACTAAGTTGCCGCCATTTGTATTATGCGAAACAGCCGTGCATAAGGCTTACCATGCGTGTTCATCCCGGTCCGGTAAACTTTATCTCGCCAGTTTTTTATCACAAGATGTTCACTGAAGCAAGTCAATTGTAACTATATATAACTAAAACTGGCCGAGATGCGGTATACTAATGAGAGAAAGCTATTAGCAGACTTGCATAATAAGTACAGAAACTGGAAAAGAATAACAATTTCTAGAAAAATAGTAAGAATATAGGGACGGCACAAAAAGGAGAGAAACAAGAGGGGATGTCATGGTGAAGTACGTGCTGTGTGTGGTTTCCACACACAAGGCTATTGCACCATTTCCCTACATCTGGCAGCATTCTGCATCATGTGCTATTCACTGTATAGCCACTTAAGAACTAGTGCCAGCTGTTGCTCTTGGTCTGTGGCTATAGGTACACCACCAGCACTCATCTCAAGTGGTACATATCTCTGTAACTTACAGATGTGAATGAGTGTGCTTCAGGCAATGGAGGCTGTTCAGACTACTGTAGGAACACACCAGGCTCCTACAGCTGCTACTGCAGAGATTTTGCTGACTTGGATCCAGATGGAAGGCACTGCACCTGCCAAGCAGGATTCAGCCAGAATGATACTATGCTCGCTTGCACTCGTGAGACGGGGATGGGACTCCGATGCAATACCCTATACACACAGTCTTTAGTTTTGCATGGAAATGCTTGTAATAGTTATATAAATAATAGATATATAGCAAGACCAACTGTATCCATGCAAGAATCTTATTCATTCATATACCCAACAGTACACCTATAGCTATAATTATAGGCTATAAGTGCAAAATGAACATAAACAGAATATATTGTGAAATATTGTTTTCTATCTGTTATGTTCTAGCCATCTGCTCACCAGCCTGTCAGAATGGTCGGTGTACGTCTCCCAGCTACTGCACTTGCAACAGCGGATGGACAGGAAGTGTTTGCTCTCAACGTGAGTGTATCATAGTACCATTCATGTCTTTGACATGCCAGGTATACTGCATAGAGGGTCGAGGTATGTATTACATATAATTAGAGTTATATAGACTGAGGTATATTGAGTATACATATATATATAATCCCGGTTACATACATGGGATTCATGATTATAATACTTGCCACCTTTAATGCCATAAAACATTACCAGAATGATATCGTATAGGCCCTGGCACAAATATAGAAATTGACATGTGCAGCATTGGCCATGTGCTCACAGTATCTATGTATGATTTCATCAACCAATGTGGAGTTCTTATGAAATTGGCTGGGTATATGCACGGCATTTCAGACTCTTTGGATGCCAGTGTATGTTGTATATGGGTTGACAAACTGATGCCTGGAATTGAATGATCAACAGACCCTGACATGTCATGACATGGCATGACCCTGACCTGTTTGTGTGTAAGAACATTTGTTCTTAATCCAAGTCTACAGTTAGAGTATAAGAATGAAGGAAAAATTAACAAATTTGAATCTTCTTGTCTGTATGTATACGATATAGCCACCTGCACACCAGGCTGCCAAAATGGCCGCTGTACCTCTCCTAACAATTGCACCTGCAACAGTGGATGGACAGGCCGTGATTGCTCTCAACGTGAGTGTAATATTCCATGTCCTTCTTTTGTTACTAAAAGGCTAATTGCTAAGTAGCTGCAAAAAGCAAAACTACAGGTAGTTTTGACATGTTGAGCATTTACTCCTTGTATTCATAGCGATTCTTCCCTGAGTCTTAATTATAGTGTGGTTACATTCTTTTCGCTCGCTGCCTCATTTTCGCTGCAGCTATTTGTTCACCATCCTGTGTAAACGGAAGATGCATTGCCCCCAACAGGTGTTCTTGTTCAATGGGATGGATGGGGCAAGATTGCTCACAACGTGAGTGTGATGACTTGTATGCATTCATATCAATCCCAGTTCACTCCGCATGTAGTCAACCAGACAATGGCGGTAGAACATGATTTGGTATGGGGGGGGGGGCTGCTTGGTAGCAAAGCCTGTAAGATAATGCGTATGGTTGCTTATAATTTTGGAGCTAGTATAGGGAAATAAAGTTTTCTCAAAGCCATGCATGCTGCATGCATTTAGCTAATATGAAATTCATGTGACCTAAACCACAAGTGAGATCACATGAATACGCTATGTACGCAGTTAAGGTATTAATCCATTTTGGTAACGTTAGAGAACCTCTTATGCAATAGTCTCCAGTGAAAAATGGCGGCACTGAAATTTTCCTCGTACGGTACCTTTGTTCATTGCTTCTGAAAGCTGAAACGCATTAAGTGCATTATAGCTGAAAGCTAGGTTGGATGAACCCAGCTACACCTCTAATACAAGGTGAGCTCAATAGCTTTTTGCTGAATTTGCACTTTGCAGAGCTCTCAGTAGAAATCTACCTGTAGCCACTATTCAAAATTATAGAGGGGGGGCTACAGCTCCCTAGCCCCCTCCCTCCCCCCCCCACCCCCCCTGTTCTGCCGCCCTTGCAGCCAAAACACATTGTGCAATATTGAACTTGAAAGCTACTGCCAATGATGCACTGTGCAAAGCATTGAATCTCCACCTCTCTTTGCTATTAGCCACCTGCTCACCAGCCTGTCAGAATGGTCAATGTACGTCTCCCAATAACTGCACCTGTAACAGTGGATGGACAGGCAATGAATGCACTCAACGTGAGTGTATCATCCATTGTTAACATAACCAGTTGAAGTACATACTATCTACCTGTATGTTTTTGCTGCAGCCATCTGCTCTTCTTGTCAAAACGGTGGTGTATGCACTGCTCCCAACAACTGTTCTTGCACTGCTGGCTGGACTGGACCAACTTGTAATGAAGGTGAGACTCCTTGTATCCGTCGTACATTGTTTCAGTACATACATTGCGATGCCCATGATACACAATGGCAGCAGTAAAATTCAATTATTTTTATGCCTCATACATACTACCATTTTCAGCTTGAATGAAAGGCTCTACACAGCACAGCATACGTAGACAAATGCTGTGTGTGAGCGTACATGTATTGCAAGTCTTTCATTACTCAAATTTATTTGTGGATGTAAAGTCAATGTGACATCTCAGTACTTTTACCCATCAAATTTCTTTGAGGATCAGAAGTCCTAAATCCCCTAGAGTGCACTCAGGACCACTCTACAAGGGATTTAGTACTTCTTTAGTACTGAGATGTCACCACTTGTTGCTATGCTTTGTCGGACATTCCTAAATCCCTTGAAATTTTTAATGGAAATTTTTAGAATTCTGGTTTCTTTACCTTTTAGATAGCTATACTGATGTACACTGATTCTGCAGGGCCATGTGCAAGTGTATATGTACATTAATTTAGGGTGTCAACACACAATGGCTAGCTATGTATGACCTCATTGTACTGATTTACTCATGACTTGCGTACTTTCCTAGATGTGGACGAGTGCTCCAACAACCCTTGTGCCCACATCTGCCACAACACACAAGGCTCCTTTCGGTGTGAATGTAGAAGCGGGTTCAATCTGATTGGCCAGAGATGCTTTGGTGGGTATAATACATTGGGTTTCATAGTATTCTGTGTAGACTAACTCCCATTGATAAAATGGATGGATTTCTGCTTTTGTGGCATATGATTATAGATGACGAAGATCTATATCAGATGAGTGTCATGATGTGACATTAATTGGCTCCACTCAGCATGCCCAATATATAACATTCATCATATGAATGATTGCATGAACTGTGTTTTGTCGTCAGCATTTATATATATAATATATAGTACTTCATGGTAGGATATCATGCCATGGTACATATAATATTATACTGTTATATGGTGGGAGAGCATACAGTACCAATTGTGTGTATTGTATTCTTCACTTACACTGAATTCATGAGCAGACATTGATGAGTGCCAACATGAGCCATGTTCACAACTGTGTACAAACACTGAGGGATCGTACACCTGTTTCTGCACGACTGGCTATCGGTTGAAAGGCAACAGCGAGTGTGAAGGTTGGTTGCGCTCAGGACCAGTTCATGTGCGTTGCAGCTCCAGGTATACTGTCTCTAATATACAATGCATTTGCTTAATTTATGTTGCAATCCTTGCAATCCAATACAATAAAACAGGCCTGACATAGATATCAGCACAGTTGCACCCAGATTGTTTGTCCACTTGATCCCACATGGAAAAGTATGACAGGAGTTCCGTGTGGATTTGTTCAAAAATGCCCCCAACCAAGCGCAGTTGCTCGCAAACTTTGTTGATGGCCTTGATAATACATTTTAAACTAGGTTACTAAGGCGCCAAGGGTATTATAGCAATATACAGTGAATTTACGTACGCCAGCACCCACACGTCTTTCAAAAGCAGCGGGTATAGAACCTGAATCATTGACTTATGCACGTACCTATGTGCAACCATAAGTACATAGCTATACATGCACTTCCTACACTTCACGACAACATACCCATGGACACAGATGCATTTGCAGGATTATACAGAGGCATCAGGATGTGTTGATGTATGTACTGTCACAGATGCATGGTGTCATCTATAAATGGGTGAACATAATTATCTACTTATACCTACCAAAACAGTATGTTGCCATTATGGGCCTCTATTTACTGTTTTATACTCTCAGACATTGATGAATGCACTGAGGGTAGCCACTCTTGCAATCAAACCTGTACAAATTCTCCTGGCAGTTATCGGTGTAGCTGCAAGCAAGGGTACATTCTGGCAGCAAATAATCAAGATTGCCAGAGTAAGTGATATATGATTATATGAGTTTGTATTAAGTAATCATTATAGTCTTGTGTCTGAACATAGCACTGCATCTAGCTACAAGCTAGCTAGCGTAATGTAATATGTAATATCAGTATATTATTATGGTCTCTTGAATATCTAGAACACACATATATAACTGCATGTATGTAATGGCAGCTGACTGTAAGTACATATATAGGAACCTGAATAATAAATAACTAAGTGTATGGATGATTTTATTTATTTGCCATTTTTGCGACTATACTACAGAGTTTGACCTTCAGACAGTCAGATCACGTTCAGTTCAAGCTTCAGACCCCTCGTTCACTAAACTTGTTGAGAAGGGAATGAAATCATGTTCACGTTCTGGCTTGTGCCAGTGCATTAGAAGCTTGCTTTCTCAGCTGCATGAATCTGGCTACACGACTGGGCCTGTGCAAGTTGTAGCGCAAACAATCTATGCTGAATTTGGAAATGAGCAGACCTACACTTCATCAGACCTTCTGCTTGCTCTATTTCAAAGCAGAGCTATGGGAGTACATTTGCCAATTGTTACTGATCTGAGAGAAGTATCCTTTAATTGTGCATCTCAGCTGTTGTACTTTGAGACCATTCCTGCTGACAGTGATCTAACTGTATTTCCCGATGTCCTCCTCTTGAAAAATGTAGCTGTGAAAGTGAACATATCTGGCCTACCTACCACTCCGCAATTACAAAACTTATTAGCTGCTGGCGACTTGGTTCTAGGCGATAAGACATTTATGGCTGAAGTCAATTATGATGAATCTAATCTGCTACGCTTCACAGCCGAGTTGGTGAAAGAGGAGACAATTAAAGTGGCTGACTTTGTATTAGCTGCTACACGTGTTCCCCTTCCAGCCAAACCATTTGGTAACTTGTTGTATATGACTGGTCTATCAATTGAAGGGCTATGCAACACAGCCACTCTTGACTACTACTTACTGATTCAAGGCATTCTACACATTACAGAACACTTTGATTTTGATGTTTGCATTGTTGTAGCGAGCAGCATTCGCAGTAAGCGTTTTGGGATTCCTTCGGAAATGGCTGCCCTGACAGGCTGTACTACGCTACCACGACCAAGGGTATCACTTGCAAGTCTTATTCAAGGATTAACTGGTATCAATGTAAATGGTATTCCTTTTCTGCAGCGTATGATGCTACCTAATTTCAGATTAGTATTCTCCACACCTGAGTTTGCACAGCGAAATGAAAACAAACTGGCATTCCTACAATCCAGGTTCAGTCTTCCAGATTTGGCTCAGATTTTTCACCAGCTGGATAAGGGATTTCAAATCTTAACAGATATCATTATAGGCGGAATACAGGAAGCAAAGCAACATGTAGTCCAGTTCCTAGATGGTGTTGTCACATTCCGCCCCATTGAAAACGGAGGTGGTTTTAACATTCGTGAAATACTTCAGTCCATTTCCAACTCACTGGAACTACCTCAGGCTAACCTGCTGCAGACAGAGGAGATCCTAGACATTCAAATTGAAGAATTGCTACTATTTCTGAGCAACCAAACTATTGAATTCTCAGTCAAAGTCCCATTCTCTATTCGCGTGTTTATAGATGAGATTGAGATATCAGACCTTTGGATCAGGATTAGAGTAACACTTGGCAATCCACCACGCATTCACGAGTTCCATGCGTCAGGACTGGTTCAGCTGGGTGGGGTCACATTTGATGCTGCCATTGACTACGATCAACCCACCTATCTCATAGACATATGTGCAGACCGCATTGGTCTGGATGATATTGCTACTGCTGTGTCCTCCACACTGCCTGCATCTCACGTCATAACTACACTACGCCTGGGCAGCATTGGACTGCAATCGCCATGTTTCAACATGCAGTTTGAGCCTTCTCAGCCCCCTGACTTTCTATGTCTTTCAGCCAACCTTCAAAGTGACATTCTAAGCAGTGGTGTAGCTGCCTGCATGACACAGGATAAGCAGTGGATATATGGCCTTGAGATACACGACTTTATCATGTCAGAACTACTGAGTAGGTTGGTTGGGAATTCCGTCAAAAGGGTTTCTTTCTTAAACCAGCGTTTGGGAATAGCCCTTGTCATTTCTCCAGCAAACTATGCTGACAACACCATCTGCTGTAACATGTTTAAATCTTACATAAGTAGTTATGCAAACAGTGGCTGATTTGCAGCTGTTTCATGTTCTAAAGTACACAATAACAGGAAACAAGTACAAATTTGCACAAATCGTACAAGAAACAGCTACAAATGTCCACAAGTTTGGACAGTTGTTATATAAGATTATAACACAATATAGCAGACAGTGTTTGACCTAGGCCTACCATTGAAGGGTGAGTTGTTTGATGAGGTAGAAGAAGCTACCAGGATAACAAGAGGAACAACTTTAGTGGCAAAGACATCATGGCCTCCTACATGCTCAAGTGACTCCTTTTGTGTGATGGCTCAGTCTTTCATTGGACCAGATGCTAACTTGTTTCTAGTGGTGAAATTGCTTGGCAATAGAATGGTCACAGTTGATGCTATCTTAAAGGACTTTAGAATTGGCTCTCTGATGCTACATTCTGCTTCTCTTGAAATGCGTTTCTCCCCAAACATGTTTTCAATAGGTATTGCTGCTAGTGCAGAACTGAGTACACCTCCTATAGTTTTGAAAGGAGCATTGAGGCTCAAATTGCCACAGCTAACATTTGCCCTGGAAATGTCCATGCAGGGATGTTGGACAAGGGCTTTTAATTTGCCATTTCTTGACATCTGTGATTTTTACATCTCTGTTAGTATCAAACCAGGGGTGCCATTGGCTGGACTTGCTTTTGGTGCCCGAGTCCGAGTCGGATCCCCTCAGTGTTATGTACTGGAAGCTGCGTGCTATGTGGGTATAGACCCTATGTCACCAAATGGCAACTTCTTTTATGCTGAAATGGGTCCACTCACCCTACAGAAAGTTCTAGACCTGTTTTGCATACAAGTCACTCTACCTTCATTTTTGGGTGACACTGGCTTTCCTGAAGGTTTTGTGATTTCTTATGCACAGTCTCCAAAAGTCATTCCAGAAATTAGTTTGAACATTCCTAGGGGGTTCTACTTCAAAGGGACCATCAATATTCTAGGTCTCAGAGTTCAATGCGAAATGCTTCTAGACCCTCCCAGGTTGATTGATGTAAAAGCGAGACTGTATCCACTGCACTTGGCTGGTGGACTACTCAAAATGTGTGAATCCAGAAGTGTATGCACAAGAGGACCATTTCTTCATGTAATAATTCAGAGTAGCCCTAGCCATGTTAGTGTTGAAGTTTCTGGATTTGCATCAGTGCTTGGGATAAAAGCAGAGGCTGTCCTGAAGGTTTCTACCGCAGGCTATGAAGTAAACTTGAGAGGAAGCATTCTTGGAGCACTAGAGGCAGAGCTAACAGTCTATGGCAGCTATGGCAGCCTGCAAAACACGGAGTTTGGAGTTAAAGGGAAAATAAGCATCAGTATTTTAAGAAAACTTGAGGAAGGTGTAAAGAACCTTTTTAAGAAAGCAGCCGATGGTGCTGATAAAGCATTGTCAAAAGTACAACAACTGTTGGAGGATGCCAAAAAGGTTTTTGACAAGGCAGTAAATGTACTACGTGATGCTGAAAGGGGTGTCCGGCATGCAAGAGGAGAGTTGGCCAGTGCTCGAAGGAAGTTGCATGACCTCCGCAGACACCTTGATTCAATTTGTAGATTCAGGACATGCAGACAAGGTAAATTACTATATATCTACACACCTACATACACATTAGTCAGGATGTGTGCTATCTATCTATATACATGCATGCTAACCTTGCATGCATGAATATTGTGTCACAATGTGTTAATAATATGCAACTATGTAATGAATACAATTATCCATAATATGAATTATTTAATGTGTGGATGCATAGGTATATCAGCATCTTTCCTTGATATCCCATTTGTATGCAGTTTGCATAGGATTCCTCGAAGCATATGGTTGTAAGGCAAAGTTTTGGAAAGCGTGTGTTTGCCCGAAGTGGAGGTGGAATAATTGCAAATTTAGACTTCCCGATCCAATCTGTGTCTTGCTCAATGCTGGATGCTTTGTACTGAGATTACCTTTTGAATTGCTCATACTAATAGCTAAAGGTGTGCTTCTAGTTGTTGAAGCGACTCTTTGGGCTGCCGAAGTGCTTCTGAAAGCTGCTCAAGTAATTGTGGAGAAAGCAAAATTCTTCTTGGATCTAGCAAAGGCAGCTGTTGAGATAGTTAAAACGCTAGTGAAGGCTGGTCTGAAAGCACTGGAGGCCATTATCTCATTCACTTTGACTGGAATAATTGATATCCAGGAAATTGGTTTTGATGTTCGCCTTGCCTTGTTTGACCATGGACATATTAGTGCGTATGCTAAAGTAAGCTTTTTTAGGCAGCCCCCCGCCACTCTGAGCATCAGCTTGCCGATTGTCAATCCTCTAAAAATTGTTGGTGAATTGGCTGAAAGTGCAGTGTCTGGCATTACTGGAAGGAGGCGGCGTGCAGTTGGAGAGAAAGTGAACAAAGTTCAATGGTAAGCGCATGTGTGTGCTATATTCCATATGTAATATATACAAAATTATAGACAGGTTGTGCTAGCATAATGTTTGTATTTACCATTACCTCTGTATTCTGTTTCTATCATGTATAGTTACAGTCTTGTGGCACACAGACAGAATTTCCTGTAGCATTGTACGAATATTACATGGTTCATTGACAACATCATTTCCTATTCAACAAAACAGCTATACCACATAAGTGAACACTGCTGTGTGGAAGAGTACAATAGTTAGATGCAACGAAAACAGTCCGGATTAAGTGTGTAACAACGGTGGTCTAGCAACAACTAACGACAACTCACGCTAACCACAACTACACAGAGCACTGGAGAGCAATCAATCGCGTCTCAAAAAACGGACCAACCGACAAACTCGGTCACCAAACACAAAAGCAAGGTGCTTGCACGTATAATTTCATTCATTGTCTAGGTGCAATGCCAATTAAAGTACAACAGAGTAGAACGGAACACAACAAAGATAAGTATACGTGTCAACAGACAATCTTACAATGTTCAGGTAGATAGTCACACTACAAGTGTGACAACGATTTGTCTAGTTTTCAGTTGCACTCCATCATCAATTTCATCCTAACTGAGCCAAAACTAGCTCACAGCCCGGTTAAATCCCCAGCGCATTTGATTAGTCCTTTTGTTATGAATATCATTATGGCTATATCAGACAGGCTCAACCGCCGATGTAAATTCCGCCAAAAATTAATGACACATTTTCAGCAATCCGCCAAACTACCTGGCTATAATTATGGGATGTGTAGAACTGTTGTTCATTCAGAACAACATACATACATACATAGCTTGCATACATCATCTTTCATGGGTGGATCAAACTATATGCGTATGTGCATGTCATGTTGTAATGTTTTAGAAATTATATATATACAATCTTCCTCGCTGTCATATATAATTAATTGCTGCACATTGCACAAAATGATGAGTCTGCATTACATCTGCTATGCTATGATAGACCTAAAGTCTTTGCATGTTGTGGACACAGTGGTAATGAACTAGTGTGTCTACCTTGCTGTCATTGCAGGCTTGCTCAGTTTTACAAAACTGAAGGCCGTGTTTACCCGTACCCGGAAGGTGGAGAAAAGCATCCGTTTGAACATATTTGATCAGTTGTAAAGCACAAGGAGTGCAAGACTGACTAGCTATAGCTTATACGTACATACTATGCATATTCAGATACACACATATATGTAATATTATGCATATGTGCAGTTACTTCACACCTAGTATTCCTAGGTGTAGCCAGCGTGATGTACTTTACTGACCTAAGTCATATTGCTACGTGTAGTTCAACAGTGCTTGCACAAAGTATATATATAATTATTAATATGAATTGGGGAAGTATTGTACTGGTGTGAGAATCACAGAACATGCAGATAGGTTCTTCAACAATAAAAATCTTTACACTCGACTATATATATAGCTAGTAAACTGCAGGATTCTGAGGAGTATAAAGTGATGAGTAGAAATACTACCATGCACAAAGAACCATACTCAGCGCCATTAGGCGCCTGGGTCACGTGATTATTACCTTAACGTATACAATGTTCGAAGTTAAATTTTGACTTAATGCTGTCTTCTATGGGAATCAATCATAGATATGATGTACGTTCAGACACTGCTCTACTACTTTGTGCCAAAGAATCTAGCGCTGAACTACCTGGGTGCATGCCAGCGACAGCCAACTAAAAGATGGTCGCCGACTTTGCGAGCAAAAGGCGGAATAGTAGAAAGCCACGTAGAAGTCGAAGAATAGCATCAAGCAAGTAGGTGTAAGGCGTACTGATATCTTACCGGGTAGATAGTTGAAGTCTTGTCCAGGAGAGTGGCAATCAGCAAAATCGACGTTTTCGCATACAATTTTCAACGGTATTTTGCCTCATAACTGCCTGCTACAGTAATCTTCGGCTAATCTACCTGGCGAGCAGTCTTCTCATGTCTCCTACTTTGAATCAAACTGGTCACAAACGTGTTCGCACGAGTCCTGATATTCCGCCTGCTCGAAGATCTCCTTTTCCAATACAACAATCAACAGCACAAGACACATTCGCTGTGAGGACCCTATTGTTTAATATGTAATGGACTCTGAGGACAGGGAGCTAGTGTACAGTGCATGTGGGGTGCTGCTCAACGTCATGATTGTGCCTGAGCTGAGGCCACTGTTGGTCAACACTAATGGGATCAGAAAGTAAGGAGAGAATCAATAGTTGTACACACAGTCTGCAGTCCCAACCACATATATAGAACTGTGTACAGCTACCTCTGAATTAGGGGCCCTCTCCACGGGACAGCCAGCTGGGTCCTGATGGTGTTCTCTATAGAGAGGTTCCACTGTATATACGTAATGTGGTGTCTGTGTGTATTTGTAGTGTATGTACATGTGTGTATATATCTACATATGTATGTGTTTGTCTGGTGTTCGGGTGTATGAGCTCCCTGGCCACTTCCTTTTGCCTGCAGGCTTGTGGACGCACTGCGTGACTTTGGCTACCTCGACTGGCAGTTCTCTGCTCTGGTGTGCAAGACATTGTGAAACTACAGTGACAAGATGACCTCTTCTTGTCCTGTTTTGGGACAGAGGAGACTGAGCTTCTCACTGAGCAGCTGGAGGTGTATTTAGGTGAGAAGTTGTGTCTGTGTGTGTGTGGGTGGGTGTATATTGTCATAATTTTATGTGTGTTGAGCATGTGTTTGTCTGATCCTGCAGACGAGGAGCTAGCTGTGGAGTCCATCCCTGAAGGAGTTCCCAAAGAGACAAGAGCATTCCTCCATGACATGTGAAGGAGTGAGTTCTGCCCTGTAGCCAAACCACTCTTGGAGCGTGTGAAGACACACTGCTCTGATCTTATCCCACTATAGGGTGACGAAGTGTACTATATAAATTCTCAGAATTATATAAGGATATCTACTGTAGGTATGCATATTTGTTTCCACTGTATACAATGTGCTGTACATGTATACATACACTGTGTAACAGCATGGTATATTTACTACATTTAGTATAAGCTTGTACGTATGTGCACACAGTGACTGCAAGGTGCCTGAAGTCTGAGTAGGAGACTATAATTAGTTTGTACTCCTTTGGTGAGGCAGCAGGACAAACCTCAAACAGTTAATCAGCTGACTGATTGACCGATGTTTGTTCTACTGCCATATGGCAAGGAGGTACAAATTAGTTGTACCCTCTTACACAGGCTTCAGGCGAAATGCAATTACTCATTCTCTGCCTAGTATGCATACAGTGTATTTTGCCTGCAGTAACGTGGACTATAACCACTGCATATACATGTTCATACAACAGAATCTGAAACTAGTATTATGATGGTGATATATATCAAGGTATATATCAATGCTGCTTTCAAGCTTACCAGGTACCTATGTATGCTACGTATGATAGCAAAACCAAACCAGAGAAGCACTTCAGCATTGGTGCACGGGATGCTTTGCATGGTTTGATTTGTTTTGTCCTTGATACTACATGTGAAACCTTCTGGCACATTTTAAAGATATGAAACATGCAGCACAATGCACACAATGGGACACAAGAGTATATTACACCATCATACACTGTACCACCTTTATGGCGCCCTGCAATGTATGTGGCACAGTCAGTAACCTTTTGTCATCTGACCTGGAGGATGCACATGTACAAAGAGGGGTACGTTTCATCTGGCCTGGAGGATGCACATGTACAAAGAGGTTGTACAGATTGGCTATCAACCTCAATCAATCAATCAATCTGTTTGTTTGATTTATTGAGGTTCCTCGCTCCTGATGCCATGGAAAAAGGCACGTACACACTAGTATAGCCAAATTGTAACCCATTGCCATATGGCAGCAGGACGTACCTGAATCAATCACTTAGCTGACTGACTGATTAATTGACTGAGGTTTGACCTGGTGCCATAGCAAAGACGTCCAAATTAGATTTAGCTAATTTGTCCCACCATGCATGCAGGTGTGCGCATCCTTGCTAGTAAATCACACCACAACCATAATTAGAGCTAGTGTCTGTGTGTGTGTTTGTGTACAGGGGAAGGCACAGATCTTCAGAACGGACTGTCTGGTGCACTGTTCCTTTTTGGGCTGTAAGTTTTCACTATTAATTGGTTCCCTCAGCACGTGGCTATGTAGTCTTTGCTAGGGGTGGGCGGTATTGATGAATGTATAGTACCACAGTATTTCTTGAAAAAATATTGCGATATAACTACATACCTTCTACTGGAGTAGCTGACTTGCAAGCTCCTCTCAATAACATGCTGCAAAGTTTATAAGAGTTTATAATTATAAAAAAAACACTTTCTGAATTGTACACATAAAATTTATAGAAAGATAGTCCTTAGCAATAAAATGAGTTACTGTGTCGTGAGCTCCTTCCATTTTACACCTTTTCGTTTGTACGCTACACGCAACGATACTGACTCTTGAAGCGTTCGTTGGCTGCCAGTAACGATCTTTTACAACCGATGCAGAAACAATCTACAAAACAAAATAGCCACCCCGGAGGCTACTGTTCATCCGGTTAAAAATTGTCTTTGTTACAATTTTGCCGTCTACCCAACAAACAAAAGTTGTTCACAGATGTTCAAGAATAATAATGTTGCTTAGAAGATTAAATTAATTAAAATCTTTGGCGAGTTACAGTTCCAAATGTTACTGAGGCTAAATGGTTATTTCACGGTATAATCAGTATCCGGTTTCCAGTATGACGAACATACAAATATATACCAGAACGGTATCAATGCAATACCGCGATACAACAATATACTGGTATACCACCCACTCCTAGTCTCCGCTCAAGTCAACTGCCTTCGGCCAAGAGGACGTACTCCTGCAGATCAGGTCTGTATCTTTTGGGTATGCATGCACTGTATTGACTGTAATTGTTCATATACATAATATGCATTCTCCTCGCACATCCATAGTTTTGCAATGTGGGGACTACCCATTGCCTTTTGTCTGGTGCTGGTGTCAGCAGTGACAGTGACTGATGCAAGCATCTGCACAACATGCCCAAGTAACGCCTGCTCTCGGAAGGATGCCCATAATGGGTAAGAGCTAGAGTGGTATAGAGTCACACTTTAGTGTCTGCTTTACCACTGATTGAAGTGGCCTTTAGCATATATGTGGTTCCATCATTCACATCGCATATATATGGTTCTTGTTGTCATTGCAGGTTTTGTTACGATGCGAGTTATGTCTCTGAAACTTTTAAATGTAGCTATGAAACATCTGCGAGGACGTCACGACAAACGTACTACTCATGTGGGTGGTTTTATTGGCAGAGGTGTGAAAGAACAGTCTACTCGTAAGTGCTGTGGGGTCTTCCTCTGTGTTAATGGGGGTGGGCGTGGAGATATACATATGTATAGGAGAGAAAATGCTTGTTCCCTTGAGTCTCAAACAAGTATAGTGCATGCAACTGGTACTTCTCTGTTACTTTATTATATGTGGATTAGCATTGTTTGTCCGTTTACTGTACACGTGATATTCATCATCATGTGATCATTGAAAATGCTTCATACAACATTACCAAAACAACAAATGAGTGCCAGACTTTTAATGCCTTCCTGACCACTAGCAATAATTGAGTGACTGTGAACTGAAACCAGGTTTGACCAGTTTATGTGATCTATGTGAAGAGAGTAGTGTATACAAGTCTGCATGCAATGCACACTCCTCTGTATACATTCATACATGCCAACATATACACTCCACCATGCGGGACATCCATTATGCACAGTCATCTACTCTAACTTACGATGCAGTATCTGTGGTACAGTGCATTTGACACGGCGGGCAGGGAAAGATGCATACAGAAGCTGCTCAGGGTCCTGGGCTAGATGATAATGCCCTTAAAGAGCAGGTCATACCAGGACAGGGGTCGTCACCTGGTAGCTTGACAGCCATTGCATCCTATATATGCTACTTCCTATGTGGTTTTGAATGCATGAATATCTGGGAGTTTAAGTATATGTCTCTGTGAGTTTGTATTTCAGCATGCATGAGCACTGTGGAGAACACCTCTCATATATATATGATGCTGAACAACATGATTACCTGTGTGCTAGATACACATGTACATAATGAACATGAGAAATGAAGGATAGTATTAAGCAAGAGATTACTACATCACAGTATTGAACGATTTGGTTATTTATGCAGTTATAGATCTGTGACAGAATATAAGGAATGCTACCGGCGCAAGCTTGTCTGCAACCGGCGGTGCTGCTATGGATACCAGCTATTAAATGGACGCTGTGAAGGTAATAGCATATTGCACCCATTGTGCACTTTTATTTGCATGTACCCACAACAGGTGTCATTATGTGATCGAAGGGGCTCACCAACTTCTGCTGCTCCTGTTAGTCCTTGCTGGAGTAGCCACTCGAACGTAGCACAAAACTGCTCTCCTTCGAGGCAGCCACTTTAAAGGTTGCAGTATCTATATTATTTACTTGGTTCTCTCTTCATCATTCTAATTCTTCGTCACCTGTACCCAAACACTGTGATTGCCTTCTAAATGACGATAAAGATTGACATATTCTAATTACTCGTTGTACCTTCTAATGAGCTGTCATATGATTGGCATTCTCCAACTAGTTGTCACTCAGGCCAAGGCATCCCCAGTACGGCAGAAATCTACGGCCTGGGCTTAATCACAGAAGTCATAGCGGAAGTCAGAGTACAAATCACAAATCAAGGCTTACTCAAAGAATAACGTGATGCATAAAGTGCTTAGGTTGTCTTCACTGCTTTTGCAATCAACATGATTGCAACGTCGCAACGATCGCAGCGTCTTTGGCCATTTTTGCCTTTTTAGGGGCTGCCTGTGGCAGCCCCTATATTGTTTTCATTTTGCGATTTTGTTGTATGGCTTCATGTTACGGTAAGATACCGTATGGCCGGAAATTTTGGCGGGGAATTTATTTTGGCGGATTGGCGGTTTTGAGAGCAATCCGCCAATATTTCATCCGCCAAAAACTTCACAGTGTGATGTCATCATTATTGCGAAATCATAGATTGTGTACTAGGCTGCAGCTAGACGCGCCAGTCTAATCGTTGGCATGGAGTTTACCATTGAAAGCTGCGTACGGGGACATCGCTTCTCCAAAGAGTTTTGTACATCGAAGGAAAGAGTTGGCTTGTCCGTCAACGCGAGGAAGGCGATCCAAACGACGTGTACACGGTCACTGTAAAGACCGAAGGTACGAAAACAGTCCAGTGTAAGCGTAACAACGATTTTTTTTCAGCTGCAGTTAATCATCGATTTCGTCCTAACTCAGCGGAAACTAGCTCACGGCCCGGTTAAATTCCCAGCGCGCTCGATTAGCCATTTTGCTATGAATATATAAACCGCCAAAGTAAATTCCTCCAAATGACATATTTTCAGCAATCCGCCAAAATATCTTCCCGCCAAAGTTTCCGGACATACGGTATGTCGGTATGTATATATATATAATACGTGAAGCTACGGTTGTATTGTTACACTGAAGTTTATATGGAAAGTACAGGCGAAGTATTGAGGGAGAAACATTTATATAGGCGGCCATTTTCTTAGCGTTCGTGAAGGGGAGACGGCACGGAAAGGACTTCGAACGTCGCCCAAGTCGCCGTTGGTTGTGTTCTTGCCTACGGAATTGTGTTCTACGGCATAAAAGCTCAATGTTACGCGAATTACTGCCTTTGGCGAAGGACAAGAGCGACGCTGAACTCGGTGAGCGCACAATATTGTTGTCATCGTCTTCGCTGTGACTTGTAGACTAGTGGTCTTCACCACGCTGCCGAGGATGATTGACAGGAGCAACGACAAGCTTGGCGAAGACCGTGAATCGTCTACGCTAAGGTTATCCGACTGTCTCTAGTACAGGAATATGTGGCACACACTGGAATCGTCTTCAGCACTGGCGCGGTGTGTTGCACTCGAACGAATGGCTTCTGCCAGGACAAAAACATGGTACGGCACTTTATACTTCTGTGACCCGTGTGTTTTTCTCGTGTGTGTTTGCACTGCCTGTTGGTGAAGCTATTAAACTTTGTTAAGGTTCAAACAAATTAAACATGTTTTACTTGTGCACAGTGTGCCAATCCTGTGCAAACCTGCATGTGTGAATGCTGGCACTCTGTGCTTGTATATATATTTGATTGCATGCACTAATAAACTTTCATGACGTGGCCCTGGTGCACAACTATCCTAACCAGCAATTGAGAGCTAGGGCAAGTAGTTCGAGTTGGGGCGGCAGCCCCACGAGTTTTTTTAACTCGAAATACTTGTTACTGCACACCTAATAATTGCATAAACATAATAACTTAAAGGCAACTTTCCCACAAGCATATACAAGGCACACATACGCACTGCTTTCCATGCAACAATAATGAGTGCATGACTCTTGTGGTACATAAATAAGAGTGAGAGAAGTATAGTTATGGCAGGTGGGGATTTGTACACATTACCCAGTGTTGGGTAATATCCAGTGATTACTGCCATTTGTCAAGTATAGTTATTTAGTTAGATCTTCCCCTCGCAAATAGCAAGGTCTATAGGGCAATCAGCAACATTGCTTCTGACCATATGATTGAAACTGGAGCTTGTACCTCTCAGGCACATGATTGTTGCTCTGAGGAGGGCAAATCAATCAGACATCTGATCCAGTTCATTGTCTTTGAGACACGATTACACTCTTGGCGAAAGACGAATACTTCGCCAATTGCGGGTGCCAACATGACTTCCTTGTAGACGTGGTAACCACGCACTTCCGTTCACACTGTCAACTCAAAGGCAGCCATTTCTGTGAGCAGCGCCCCCACATGAAATGGTCTCTAAAGTGTTGTTTCCTAATCCAATGATTTGTCCAAATATTCTAAATGTTCGTCATCCTCAGCCATCTTGTTTATTATACCTCTAATCGTCACGAAAGTTAAAAGGGTTGCTGCACAAGGTGTGACAAAAAATTAGATTACACATGGAATATATTTATGCCGTTGCACTGTATTTACTTTAGATTAATGTAGTATATTGCAACTTGCACTGTATGTAGTTTCTATATTTATGATAAAATGGCAGTCGTGTGTGCAGTAAGAATTTGCAAGTTTAACTCATATGCAACCCGATAGTATGCACAAGTATGTTCTACATAAGTGATCACTGAAAATGCAATGGGTGTATGGCAAGTTTACTGGGTTAGTGAACAAACGTAACTTTATCACATGTACACCCTTTAGCATCCTGTGGTCATCCGACTTCTATTTCAAATGGGGTAAGGACCTACCCTGGCACCACTGAAGGATATACAGTTCATTACACCTGCAACCCAGGGTACAGAATCTATGGACATTCTGGACGAGTTTGTCAGTCTAATGGACAGTGGTCAGGATCTCAGCCATCTTGTGAAAGTAAGATGAATTACACACACACATACGCACACACAAACATACACACTCACACACACTCATGCACACACACACACACAATTATACTCACATTTATACATGTACACATGTTTGAGTTCATGTCTATAGTATGTATATGGAAGACATGTCCTGGTGCCTTCTGATGGCCAAATTTGAACAAGGCCTAGGCCAAGACTGATATGGTGCAGGGCAGGTTTGTGGTGGTTTGAACTGGCTACAGTCACAAAACATGAGCAACACTACAGTATTTTGGGAGGGAGAGGGTATATTCTGCACAAGCTTAGTTAACTGCTTGCATCCTACAAACAGTGGACAAAGGTTCTTGAGTCGAAGCATTCTTTGACCATGCCCCTTTTTGAAGTCTGCGATATTGCTCTATTTATGTGTGTATATCCTGCATACAATACTTTTTATCTTTTAGCGTCAACTAATGGTATATATAGTTTCTCATCTGTGGAAACCATCTATGGATGGCATGACCAATACACCCTCACAGCCACTAGCATCTGCTTGGGTGATTAGGCACACCTGTCTTGATTCAGCCATAATGCAGAGTGTAAATTTGAAATGTTTGCTTAACCAATGCTCTGCATATTTCAGGTTTAGGGTGCTGGTACCCACAAGTATTTTTTTCGCAAAATACTTATTTTCATCTGTATCAGTCATCGTCCTGTTGCTACTTTTCACAGTGGTAAACTGCAGTGCGAAGATCGCAAAACCAGTAAATAGTCATGTCCACTTAGAGAGCACCCGGTACCAAGGCATTGCCAGGTATGAATGCAATCCCGGTTATGAATTGGTAGGAGAGGATGTACGAAAATGCCTGGACAACGGACATTGGTCAGGGACACCTCCACAATGCATTGGTAAGATCTTTTGACTACTCCCACTACTGCTGACTTTCATACTGAAATTGATTGCTCACATATGATGCTTTAGCTACATATCCCAGTGTACAGGCACAACGTACATATTCTTGTATAGCAGTGTGCAATCTTTCTTTATGATGTTGTAGAGCTACAGTATACATATGAACTCTAGCATTACGGAGCATTCTGTAAATTTGATGAACAAGAAGTAAGACTAAAGGTCAAACTTATTGAGTGCTATTGCAGCTGCTGGACTTCACAGACAGTCTATATCTAGGACATTTGATCTGCAGATCCCCCTCAATAGTAAAACTGACCGTTACTAAAATAGGTAGGGGACAAGGTTTGTGATTACTGTACTCATCTACATAATTGGATACATGTCAAACTTGTATGATGATTAAATCATTAGCATGCATGGCCAAACTAATCCACTCACACATTTTAGCCCATCTCATGCAAAAATGAGTTTTCTTGTCGCATAAAATTTTGTTGTTGTGACAAAAAAGATGAGTATTCTCTTGCCATGATGGAGAGACTTGTTTTAAAATGATAATTAGATGCATAAAACAGGTATGTGATTCTGTTAACGACTATGTGCATGTGGGTAGCATCCTAACCATGACAAATCAAATACTTGCTATTTCCAGCCGTTCTCACTTTTTGGGCATTCCAAACCTCATCTTCAGCTTTCCACCGAAGTGCATATGCAATATATGTTGTATAATTATATAGAGGCTATGGACCAACCTACCATACTATATACTGTATATAACATTACTTATATCTTCCAGCAAGGAGTGCTCCACAGATGAGCTTTTCTGCGTGCAAGGCTGAAAAATTTCGATATGAGTCCATTTCTTTGCTCCAGGTCTATACCACATATATCAGACCTTGGTGTACATAATACCTAAACTCTTATGGGTGCACATGCAATCACTGGGCGATATGCATATTGAGCATGCATGTGACTAGTAGAATATGACCATCAATACAACTGCAGAAATTCATTTGTTGTACAGCCACCAAATTATTATGATAATATAATTATATTTAGTTGGAATGTTTGTGACAGTATACATATATCTGTATCTGTATCTTTGCCTGTGTGTATTTCGTAAATAGAATTGATGTGTTCTTGCTGTTTCGTATCAACAGATAGAAATGAATGTGTGGAACAGACACACAATTGTCATCCAGATAGTGAATATTGCTTGAACAGGGAGGGAGGCTTTGACTGCAAATGTAAACCTGGATACGTATTGTCAGATGGTGGAAGTTGCATAGGTACGTAAGTTTGCTGAATTGTAGTGGTAATGGTATTTGTGTGCATCAAGCAATATCTAATGTGAAGTTGTTTCTCCGTTGTACATGATAGATTTGAATGATTGTGAAACTGGCCAGCACAGTTGCAATCCAAATACTTCAGTATGTCTCAACACCCATGGCAGCTACGTGTGTCATTGTATATCTGGATTTGAAGACAGTGTGAATACCTTCAATGAGAGAGTGTGCAAAGGTAATCTTTCAACAAAAGCTTTATATGAAGTTTTGCAAAATTTCTCATGACAACTTCGCAAAACTCGATTTATATATATATATATATATATATGCAACATACAAAGACCAGTAGCAGGATACGGTTACATTCATAATAGACTTGCCCTATGGTCAGGGTAAGGTATGTAACGGGGTTATTCTATTGCTACCTAGCTATATTATGTCCGGGTCACCTATAGCCATGTTAACATTGTTACACAAGTTTGAAGCAATGAATATTAGCATTTTTACACACATTTGCAGATATTGACGAATGTAAGACAACACAAGCTGAGAACTGTGAACACAGATGTGGAAATACACTGGGCTCGTACCAATGCCACTGTAATGAAGGATACTCACTGCAAGGCAATGAATGCAAAAGTAAGTTTGCATATTATATATCCAACTGGTTCTTTGATGAATTTGTTTTCTATGCAACCTAAACTAATTTTTGAGGTTGTGTGCAATTAAGGTGTGTATTCTACAAACTGTGCACCTTGTCCTCCATGTACTGTAGGAGATGTTACACCGTGTGCAGAAGAGCAGCTTCCTGTTCCTGGACATTATTCTGTCACCTGTAGAAAAATAGAAGATGGTCTAAAGTGTGAACTCAAATGCCACCCCATGTTCAAATTTAACAGCTCTGAAGACGTTTTTCCACAGTATTGTCACGATGGCGTGTGGGATTTTCAGCGATATAGAATAGAAATTCCTGACTGCCAACGTGAGCATACTCATGTGTCAGTCTTTTCAATGCATATAGGGCCTGATTACATTATGCAATTACATGTCTACATTCTACTAGCAGAGAAGCCCACCTTCACCAGGATTCTCTGCTACGATGCGCCGTCGACGGCGTTTTGGTGAAAGTGCATGCTCTGTGTTAAAAGGAGTATAGGCAAGAGCTGGAAGTGGAAAGGAGATAAGTAAAAGTGGCAGTTGGTCACAAAGGAAAACCGGAAATGTCACGATATCTCCCCAAAACAATAAGACGGGCGATTTCAATCCTCAGAGGACACTTTCTGGGTTGTTCCTCGTAATTCCTGAGCGTTTGGGGCAATCCGTGCTGTAGTTTTGGTGTATACTGCGTACAAACAATCGAACACTCTCAATTATATATATATAGACTAGAATATTAAAAATTTTCATGAACAATTTTAAGGGATTTAGGAATGTCCAAAAAGCATAGAAACAAGTGATGACATCTCAGTACCCATCACATTGCTTTGAGGATTAAATCTCCTGGAGAGCACTCAGGACCACTCTACAAGGGATTTAGGACTTCTGATAATGTGATGGGTTCCTAGAGGTTCAGATACATCTGCAAAACCTCATGTATGACTGCGACCCGTAGGTGTCCTGTGTCAAGCGCTAGAAGCGCTCAAATTTTTAATTGGGGACATTCCTAAATAGATGTCACTACTGTGACGTCTGATACCTGTCCTACCTATAATGATAGTATAAACACATGATTCTCAGCACTTCACATACGTATTGCCTCCATGGCCATAGTGCTATCCTGAAAATGCAAGAGTACGTAGCTCGCTGACTGATGATATGTAGTTTTGCATGTGGTGGGCCGCTACAAAGTTTGGTAGGAATCTGTTTAGTTCGCCTGACCGGTGGCATACTGATTGGCATACTCTTGATTTATATCATCATCATATATGTATAACTGTTCATACTCTTACAAAGTGCACACAGAGCTGAGGAATCAGTAGGTGATTTTGCATATGCTATCGACCTTTTCATACTACTATAGCTATCAAGAAGCGAGTAGCAGTGATCACAGGTGATGTGAAATCAAATGAAACCTGCCTTGCACGACAGAAATTCGCTGAACACAAAGAAGATACCCCAATTCCTGCGTACATTGAAGCTCAATGTAAACCGATGGGGGGCAGGCATAAGCGTTCAGCTGCTGAAGTTGGCACACTTGTCGTAACATTCACCTTCTCAGAGGAGATTCCTTTTGACTGTGATTTTGAGTGCCTTGACAAGATAACTTGGGACCTTCGCTTTCAGTTCTATGAAGCTCAGTGGAGAGTTGCTACTGGCCTCGTCTTGACCGTCACAAACCTGGAAACATCAGAGCAGGTCAATGTTACATTGAGCGGAGAGCTTGAGGCAGACAATGATGAACCACAGATAACATGTACATCAGGACGAGTACTCTCTCAAGATCAAGACGTTTGTGGTAAGAGCACAGTTGTAGTAGAATCTTTGCTTTTCATGCAGGGCAATAAGGAACTTCATTATTCAGCATTTTGCCCTTCACAGGCTTAATTAGTTGTATATATATACATTGCAGAAAGGTGACACCTTATTGCGTATTAAATGCCTGCTGACACAGGCAATACACTCTATGAATCATAATGATATTATTATAATGACTTGTTGGTGTGCTTGAATGACCAAGTGTAATCATTCAACTCAGCATGCCTAGTAGCTTTCGTGACAGTTAAATTAATGTTGCTATGAGTGAAGTTTGTCTCTTGTGGCTCTGCTTTCTTTTGCAGTCCCCTGTGCACCTGGTGCCTTCTTCAATACCTCTGGGCCTGTTGCAACATGTGACCCTTGTCCCCTTCACCACTACCAGAATGACAGTGAACAGACCGAGTGCAAAGCATGTCCTAATGGGACATTCACCATTGCCAGAGGAAGTAGTGAACTTGGAGACTGCAGAGGTAAAGTTTAATCAATCGATCAATCAATCAAGCAGATGATGAGGTCTATATATCTCCCACAATCCATCTCATTCTGGGTCTTCTATATATATATCTGTGTAGCTAAAGTTGATCTAAATAAGATTTGTAATATATAGCATTGTAACATCCACAAAACAACTTTTGCAAGATGTATTATATTCTCTTGCTGCAGCTCCTTGTAGCCCTGGCACTGCATCAGAGAATGGGCTTGCTCCGTGTGAGGAGTGCAAGAAGGGCTTCTATCAGCCAGAAAGTGGAGCTAACTTTTGTCACAAGTGTGACTTAGGCCAAATCACACATAGCACTGGATCCACAAGAGAAGAGGATTGTGGTTAGTAAAATCTCTATGTACATAGCTGCGGGCATGCACTTCTGCGTGAACGCCACAAGGTCAAATACAGATGATTCACACATGCGTACATAGTCTACTAGTGGCACCTATATGTATACCAACATATGCATGTTACATAAATACATACATACATACATATCCATTCCTATATGGAACATATGTCAACAACTAGTACGTGCCATCTCTCTCTGTTTGCTGCCATGTTGGCTGCTTCCGTCAATGACAGACCGATGGTGGCGATGTCTTTCTTTACAATGTCTATCCAGCGCAATGGTGGGCGTCCACGGGGTCTCTTAACGTCTGACATATCAAGGGCTAGTGTAAGGGCCTGTGCTGCTGGCGAGTTAGGAACAGCTCTGACGCAGTGGCCAAACCACTTCAGTCTTCTCAGCTGTACTGTTTGACTTATGGGCTCCTGGCCTGTTCTGGTGTACAAATCCTTGTTTGAAATGACGTTGGGATAGTAGATTGCCAGTGCAGTGGTTGGAAGTCAGAAGAGGAGGGCCATTGGAATGGAGGGAATGCATCTACCTTGGGTCCTGTATTGACAGAGATGGACATCAAACGCAGATGCCGTCAAGTGGATGCAGTACTTCATACCATTCGAGCAGTGGTGTTCAGGCGCAGCCATGTACCAACAGGCCTGAAGCTCAAGCTTTTCAAGACACTTGTCATCAGTGTCCTACTGTACATCAGTAAACTCTGGACAACAAGGAAAGCCTCGTTGGATAGACTAGACAGGTGGCACAGAAAACGTCTCAGGCAGCTATAGGTCTTTGCATCATTCACTTGTAGCCCCTACTCACCAAGGTGTTCTTTAGCTTGTTGTACCTTATCCTGAAGTGCCCTGGGTGACCTATGTATGAAGCTGACGTCATCTGCATACTCCAAGTCATAAGCATGTTAAATTGAAGCAAATTATTGTGATTCTTTTAACCCATGCATAGTTTCAAATGTTCTATTTTGAGTGGTTGTTCTTTGTCACTGAATTCAAAATTTACTCTTTGCCAATGAAATCTCAATATTGCTGGCAGTCTCTCTTGTATGTACAACAACGTGAGTGTGAGTGTGTACTCTGATGAAGGCCACAGTATTGTGGTCGAAACGTCAGTAAAAGATTTATTGTGATCATAGTTGGTTGGAATAGAAGAAACACTCATTGCAATGTCAGATTGCCAACCGAGAATCCCACTTCATGATTACATCTACACGAAGTACGACAGAGAGACAGAAATTTTTGTGTTTAAAAATGGATTTGTTAATCAAACGTTCCTTGCCTGATTTAGAAGCAAATGTGTTGGATGATGTTGTAAAAATTGCAAAATTCTCTCATATTTCTTCTTTCGTTATTTGACAGTAAACTTCATGCACAATTAAATTAATTAACAGCATAGTGTATATGCTACAATAAAAATCACAATTTTCATACTTTGTAGAACCAAAAGGTGATATTTCATCAAACGTCTAAAACATCATGATGTGCCTTAAAAAATCAGTGCAGTGTGCTGCAGCGTCTTGTGTAACAGATTATAGAGATGCTGTCGCCACAAGCATACATATGCATCTGGTTTTGCTGTACATAGCTGTTTTGCTATTATATTATTATTGCTAAACTATATATTTGAGATGGCTGATTGAATGCGCGTGCTGCATCTAGGCAGCTGGTGTTCTGGTAACACAATTAACTCAGTAATGTACCTCTGCAGCATTATATTGCTTCAATGCTTGCCACTGCAGGTTGTCCAGCAGGAAGGTATTGGAATGATTGCCTTGAGAAGTGTCTCTGTGCAAATGGAGGAATCTGTGAATTGGATGGAAATTGCATATGCACAGGACTTAGTGGACCCTACTGCACAAAATCAGGTATTTGAAACACTTTTGTAAATATATATGTATATATCTATTGCTACCAGTTTAGCTTCAGAATTAGCTAAAATTATGCTATTTGTATATGATAGTCTAGGCTAAATAAGGCCTATTAATGTATTGTGCTTATATACTGCATGCTTATCAAGGATGCAGCTCAAATCAAAGAACAGCGAATAGGTGACATGTATATCAAGGAAGTGTGACAAACAATGATTATGTTGTTGTCCATTGAATACATCTGTATGGAGATCATGTATAGCGTTTTGTGTAATTAAAACAACTTTGCCATTTCTATGTGCAGATCCGTACCATGTTTGTCAAGGCTACTACCTGATTTCATTTTGGAGGAATGTTGACAATCCACCTTTGAGGCATATCTTTGCCCTAACTGGTGTTAATAATGGCTCAGTCTCTGTTACGGTGAAGTTTGATAACTCCACACCCCAGGAATCAGACTACCACCTAAGCTCAGATGATCGTTTAAACCTGCAATACTCGCCTATGTCTACTGTTGTCCACATTTCTGCAAACAGGGGAATCAGCATGTTTGGGGATACTGAAGGAGAAGAAGGTGGAGATGCCTTTGCAGCGTTACCTATTTCTCCTCTTCTGGAAGAAACAGAGTTTGAGGAGTACCTGGTTATGTCGCATGCTAACGAAATTATGCAGACAAACTTTAAGAGTGTCATCCTTGTTGTGGCATCTACAGATAATACACAAGTGAGAATAACTCCAACACATAACGCTTCAGCTGTTGCAGGCAAAATTTCACTGGAGAAAGACAAAGAGGCTGTAATTGTGCGGCACAGGCTGGACGTTCTGACGGTCACATCATCCAATGACCTGTCGGGAACAGTTATAAGGACCAACAAGCCTATTGCAGTCTACAGCGGTCACGAGTGTGGAAATATACCTGTATTTGTCAGCGGCTGCAGCCATCTCATTGAGCAGATGCCTCCAGTCAGGTTACTGGGTTATTGCTACAGTGCTACATCATTCATGGGCAGGCAGGACGACAGCTATGTGAAATTTGTTGTGGCCAAAGATGGAACTTACGTTGAAGCATATGAGAATGACGACGTTGTGGCAACATATGGCCCACTTGATCAAGGAACGTTTCATGAACGATATCTTGGTCCTGGCAGGGTGTTGGTACTCAAATCAAACCACCCCATCATGGTTGCTCAGTTCAGTACTGCGGCCCAGTTAGATGAAGTTGGTGCACCATTCATGATTGTGCTTCCCAGTCTATCCCAGTTGGTCAGCGAAGTGCCCTTCTATTCCAAGAACAGTAGCAGTATGAACTACATCACAATTACTTTACCATCACAGTATTACGATGAGGATGCACTTATCCTTGATGGTGACCCAATTTATTCCAATGCAACATCTACTGTCCAGTCACCTTTGTGTGGGAACTTCACCACGATTAGTCTACAGGTTGACCCTGGTCGCCATTACCTGCAACATACCACACCAGGTACTGGATTTCTTCTGTCTGTGTATGGCTTCGGTCCCGGTACCTCCTACGGGTATTCCCTTGGACTTAACCACGGTGAGACAGCCACAGTGTGCATGTACCAATGTACATATACATAGTGTAGCTCATGACTTGTATAATTATAATTATTAATATTTTCGCATGCAGGACTTGCCCACTTTGTAATTTATATGAGTAATAGTTAAATGCCGACCAAGAGATGTCTGCCGAGTGCTGAGTGGTCTAAATCCCAGAGATACCGATTGGTTGGCATTTAACTTTTATAGATCAAAATCTACTCTAAAGTCCACACTTAGACTACTTAGCTTTTTTCTCTAGCTACTTGATGACACTGACCGTGTTCTGTGGAATTTAGGTGCAGCGTTTAGATGCCTGTTACCATGGCAACAGGATCTATTTATTATTATTTTTATTTTTGCATGCAGGACTTGTAACTTACGACTACATGTTTTCTTTTTCATTTTTGTGGCTTCGCTTGAGAAAACGACATGTGATTTGCATGTAGCTTCAACTACTAATTTATGCAGCACTCGTCGTACATATATAACTGCATTAATTGTGTACCTTTAAAATCGCAGTGAAATGTCTGCACAACTTGGAAGATGTTACGCTGTCATTTACCAGGGCTATAGGTTTGACATTATCACCTTATTCATTTGACTTCAACCTGCAACTAGGCGAAATCACAGTGCTGTGACAAATGGTATTGCAGTAATCGTTGGAACCTTTTCTGGATCAGAATAGATATGATATTGAAACGTACCTTTACCATGTGGGATAATGCAGCACAAGGCCCCTGTCCAGAATTGTGCAACCGGAAGCTTTACAATCCACTAGTAGTCGCAGTTCTGTTACTATAATTTCAAAGTGGACTGTTTTGTTAACTTATCTCGGAGAAACATTAGCTGTGCAAATCCACATGGAATAATGCCATTCTCTGATGACTTTCACTACTTACTACACAGGTATTTGGCATTATATGGCCTTAGTTTGTGACAATAATTCTTGGCAAAGGAAAGCATTTTCAGTTGCATATTATATTGTTGCATATTGTTATTATTGTTCTCTAGTTTCTGTACTTTCATGCAGTGTCTGCTTTATACATTTTCTATCCTTAAATCTGAATTTTACATGTGTTCTCCTTTTAGTCCTTTCCTGTGATGATTCCTCCAGTAACGTGGATGGTGCACAGAAGTGATGCTAAAGGTTCTCCTACGAAAGGCAGTTAGGATATAGAAACAGTTGCTGAGTATCAGCACTTTAGCATTAATTATACGTACTTATGTACGTATAGGCGACAGTGTAATCTAGGCACTATAGATGATTTCTTGTGTGAAACACTAGCTTTGATCATTGAAACAGATGATACACTGTGATTGAACCATAAAACTTGTACTGCTTTTTGATAATTAACCTCATGAGATAATATAAAATATAGCTCGTTAGCTTATTAGCTTTAGACACGCATTGCTATGTACATACTTGCACTGTGCAGTGGTGGTTTCCTGCTATCAACTAAGGCAAATATATGTCTCGCCTGCACTTGCGGTGATGATGTTCTACTTGTACCAACTGGTTAGTGCATTAGTTTAATGTGCACAAGTGTTTGCAACATCATGGTGTCACTGCCCACTACAGCAAAACACATCATCAATTCAGGTAGGTATGTAAATGAGCAATTTCATATAATTATATGTGACAGTATTTGCGAAAAGGGACCACTTGGGGGCAAATCTCGATTTTGAGTTTTGTATATAATCTGGATGCGCTCTTCTTCCTCTTTACATCGAACTTTACTGTGCTTCAGTAGCTGGTTCGGTTTCTGAGATATACTTACGCAAAGTGCGGAATTACGAAAAGTATGTTGTTCAGAAAACGACGTTTAAACATTTACTTCCGGTTAAACCGCAGCATTCCGTATTCTTCCGTGTCACGAAATATTTAGTGATAATAGGCTCGGGCCGGCCTGCTTGGCCACATGCCGCTTCACAGGCTCCTAAGACCTCCTAAAGTCATCGTATTGACGCAGGCTATTCATGCGGAGCTGCGACGACCTAAAGGACAAAGAGATTAGATGCGCGTAGTCTCGTGTAACCAGACCGCTTTCAAGCGGTCTGGTTACGCGAAACTAAGACGCGCGCCAGTCAGACACTTGCTGTCGCCGTCGATTTTGGAGTCTCTGCCCACCTCAGGTTAAGTAAACAGTCGGTCATAATCTCAAGAAGAGCCTCAAGATTCATATTCGCTAAATTCCACCACCCAGTTAGCCGCTTGCGTCGCATTCGACATTTGGGAAGTCTACAGATGTTGCAGCTATCAAAATCGTTCGTTGGGTAACGGTTCAGTAGTTGCGAAGGTTATACAATGGCGCAGAAGTACT
The DNA here is from genome assembly GCA_949841015.1 of Aplysina aerophoba. Lineage (NCBI taxonomy): Eukaryota > Metazoa > Porifera > Demospongiae > Verongiida > Aplysinidae > Aplysina > Aplysina aerophoba. Next base: position 1,547,540 of record OX465052.1, on the reverse strand, counting down.
TTCAGACGCAGTCTGCAACTTCTTCCTGAACACGACTAATGTGATGCATAATGGCCATGAATATGCTTAAAGTCGGGTCTTCCCCATATTATCACTTTCGGTCTACTCCGTACACGGCCAAAGCGACTGACGCAGTGAAACTATTCGGTCCTCGTTTGAGACGCAGGAAAGCCGTACAGGTTTCAAACTTGGCCGGAAGATAGGGGATACACAGTACGTTCCAATAATGCAATAATCTGCAATTGCGTGAATTGGCGGTTACGCGCGAGTTTTGTCTCGTACTCATATGTTTACATTGCCCCGAAGTGGTCCCTTTTTGCAAATTCTGTCACATATATGTACTATAAAACAATCAACAGCGCAAGACACATTTACTGTGACAATTAAGCCAGCAGACTTACTTGTTTAATGTGTAGTAGACTCTGAGGACAGGGAGCTGGTATACAGTGCATGTGGGGTGCTGCTCAACGTCATGATTGTACCTAAGCTGAGGCCACTGTTGGCCAACACCAACGGGGTCAGAAAGTTAGGGGATAATCAATGTTGTACATACACTCTGCAGTCCCAACCACATAGAGCTGTGTACAAATCAATTAAGGACACCGGCCTACAGGCCAGCCAGCTGGGTCTTGATGGTGCCCTCTATAGGGAGGTTCCACTGTATACAGGACAGCCAGCTGGGTCCCGATGGTGCCCTCTATAGAGAGGTTCCACTGTATACAGGCCAGCCAGCTGGGTCCCAATGGTGTCCTCTATAGAGAGGTTCCACTGTCTACAGGACAGCCAGCTGGGTCCCGATGGTGCTCTCTATAGAGAGGTTCCACTGTATATACGTAATGTGGTGTCTGTGTGTATGCGTAGTGTACATACGTACATGTGTGTATATCTACCTTTGTATGCGTTTGTCTGGTGTTTGGCTGTATGAGCCCCCAGCCACTTCCTTCTGCCTGCAGGCTTGTGGACGCACTGCGTGACTTTGGCTACCTCGACTGGCAGTTCTCTGCTCTGGTGTGTGCGTGTGTGTGTGTGTGTGTGTGTGTGTGTGTGTGTGTGTGTGTGTGTGTGTGTGTGTGTGTGTGTGTGTGTGTGTGTGTATGCATGTGCGTGTGCGTGTGGTGTGTGCACAGGCATTCAAGTGTGTGTCCAATTGTTCAAAGATACACTCTGTTGAGTTCTTCCTGTCTTGCAGACAAGGAGATAGCTGTAGTGTCTGTCCCTGAAGGAGTCCCTGAAGAGACAAGAGCATTCATCCATGACATGTGGAGGAGTGAGTTCTGCCCAGTGGCCAAACCACTCTTGGAACGTGTGAAGACACACTGCTCTGATCTTATACCTCTAGAGTGTGATGCATTATACTGTATTATAAATCCCATAGCACATGCATGTGATTATATTATATATTAATTCATGCTCGCACATAATTTATTCATAGAAATTTATACTATGATATACAGTATATATTACCATGCATGCATGTACATGAAGTATGCATGTCACATGCCTGTACATGCTTGTGTGCCTAATATAAATATATTATATATTAAGGTTGTAATCATCAATAAATCCTTTACTATATATAGCTCCTGTATGAGATCTAGAGGAAGCACATACACTGATCTGGTTAAATGCAGTGTGTGTGGCATGCAGGCAGCGGTCCATGGTGTGCATGCATGCTGTGAGTGTACCTCCTACCAAGGCTGTTCGTAGCCATCCAGAGGGGAAATACTGTGGCAGTGCTGGGAACTGCTGGGAGGAGTGGCGAAGGGGACCCCTAGAAGGTATTTAACCATAAAAGAGTATCCAAGTTTTATACAAAAATATACGTAGTATGGTGATCGTGCAACTATAGGAACTTAAGCATTGCAAAGTGGTGCTTTATCAGCGATAGAGACTTCTGGGCAAAAATGATGTCATTCAGGAAGCGTTTTCAGACAAAAGGCTCGTCTGTTGCACACTCATCATACTATACAATTATATAAACAGTACAAGTATAATTCGATAGGAAGGTCTATAGCCAATATACATACGACTGGAGACAACATGTTTATTGAGGCTCGAACACACACACATATAATAATATGACCAATTGCAAGATACATACATGGTCAGCATAATTCTATACATAATACATATATAATTATACCTAGCTTTAGGAATGCCATAGTCAGCAGAAGCACTAGTATGTTTGCATGTGTCTGTGTACATCACATTGGATACTTGAGTGCAAAGGTATAGTGCACTCCAACTACACACATATAGCTACTTTTTGTGTGTATACAGCACTACAACTGATTAGAAGTATTCAAACAGATGCTTTCGTCCAGCTTCCGGGTATGGGTAAACACGGCCTTCAGTTTTGTAAAACTGAGCGAGCCTGCAATGACAGTGAGGAAGACACGCTGTCTCTGAATTATTACATTGGCAACATTCATGGTGAACAGTGATGACATAGAGGCTCATTGCTATGATGTTGATAACGGGCGAATTGAACTTGAGCAGCAGATTCAACTTGATGCATGATGATTTGGCTTTGTAGGCCTATTTGTATATAACTGCATACACAACTAAAGGTTCTATGGAATGAGACAAGTAATACCTAGTAACATTAACTGTGTGTGACCAATGGTCTTGCATGACTACGTGTGGGTACATGAGGGACCAATAATACTACACAATTTTTAGTCAATTTTTAGTCACACTTTTATAATTATAGTCACCCACAATGTTTGTGGGTGACTATATAAAAAGTGACAGGTGACGGGCAATACAGTATATACCAAATACAGTAGGCTTATATAGGCTAGGTGAAGTGTGGGTGTGGGTGTGGGGGGGAGGAGAGAAATTGTGAAAATTGTGAACATTAAACCTCACAGAAATGTTTCCCGCTACATGGTAGTATAATACTGTACAGGCCACTCCATATTACTCCATACATAAGCTATTCATTAGATGATTGACCAACTTACAGGAGAACTTTATTGACCTTCTCTCCCACTGAACGTCTCTTCTTGCCAGCAACACCAGGCGCTGCCCTTTCAGCCAAGCCACGAGCAAGTTTCAGAGGGTTGAATATTGGTAAAGTGATTTCAAGAGTGATGGGGGGGCGCCTCAAAAAGCTCACTTTCATGTATGCGCTAATATGTCCATGGTCAAACTGGGCAAGGCGAACATCAAAACCAATTTCTTGGATATCAATTATTCCAGTCAAAGCATATGAGATGATGGTCTCCAGTGCCTTGAGGCCAGCCTTAATTGTCACTTTAACTGCTTCAACAGCTGCTTGCGCTAAGTCTAGAAGATACTTTGCTTTGTCCACAACAACCTGAGCACCTTTTAGCACCACTTCAGCTGCCCGAAGAGCAATTTCAACTACACTCAAAACACCTTTAGCTATCAGTATGAGTGCTTCAATGGGTGCTCTTAGCACATAGCAGCCAGCATTCAGCACCAGACAAACTGGATCGGTAACCTTAAATTTGCACTTATTCCATCTCAATTTTGGGCAAACACACTTTCTAAAAACCCTTAATTTGCAACCACTTCTTTCAAAGAATGGAATACACACTGTATACAGAGATATAGAAATGGGATGACGTCAGTGTAAAAATCATGCAACGACTATATACTATACTAAGCAGGAGAATGACATGCACTGTAGTAACCATTAACCCTTCCTTCATGAGAGATACGTCTATCTCATTGCACTACTTCACAAGGAAGAACAGTAATGTTAAAAACTGAACACAGTTACTCACCTAGCAACACCTAAAACCTTACTTCCTGCATTAGAATATTTCGCGAAAAACACAACTAGGCTACAAGGTATGTAACGATTTACAGTGTACTAAACCTCGCCATTAACATAAACTCACAACCTACACTCACATGCAGAGAGCTCGAACAGGCCAGCAGTGTTCAACATAGACCATTAGTATTAGGGGTTAGCTATTTGAGCCACTTGGTCACACACAGGCACACAGCAATTTACCTTTCCCACATTTCTTGATTCTACAAATAGAAATGAGTTTTCTGCGGAAGTCATCTAACTTTCTTCTAGCATTGGCCACCTTTTCCCGTGCACGCTGAACACCTCCTTCAGCATCCCGTAGTATTTTCACAGCCTTGTCAAAAACCCCTTTGGCACTCTCCAGTTTTTCTTGTACTTTTGACAATGCTTTATCAGCACCATCAGCTGCTTTCTTAAAAAGGTTCTTCACTCCTTCTTCAAGTTGTCTTAAAATATTGATGCTGATCTTTCCTTCAACTCCAAATTCGGCATCTGCCAGACTGCCATAGCTGGCATAGACCCGTAGCTCTGCCTCCAATGCTCCAAGAATGCTTCCACTCAAGTTTACTTCATAGCCTGAATCAGAAATCTTCATAACTGCTTCTGCTTTTATCCCAAGCACTGATACATATCCAGAAGCTTCAACACTAACATGGCTAGGGCTACTCTGAAGAATAACATGAAGAAATGGTCCTCTTGTGCATACACTTCTAGATTCACACATTTTGAATAGCCCACCAGCCAACTGTAATGGATACAGCCTCGCATAAATGTCAATCAGCTTTGGAGGGTCTAGAACCATTTCGCATTGAACTCTGAGACCTAGAATATTGATGGTCCCTTTGAAGTAAAACCCCCTAGGAATGTCCAAACTTATTTCTGGAATGACTTTTGGAGACTGTGCATAAGAAGTCACAAAACCTTCTGGGAATCCGGTGTTGCCCAAAAATGAAGGTAGGTTGATTGGTATGCAGAACAGGTCTAGAACTCTCTGTAGGGTGAATGGACCCATTTCAGCGTAAAAGAAGTTATCAGCTGGTGAATTCGGGTCTAAACCCACATAGCATGCAGCTTCCAGTACATAGCACTGAGGGGATCCAACTCGGACTCGGGCACCAAAGGCAAGTCCAGCCAATGGCACCCCTGGTCTGATACTAACAGAGATGTAAAAATCACAGATGTCGAGGAATGGTAAACCAAAGGCTCTGTTCCAACATCCCTGTGTTGACATTTCCAAGGAAAATGTAAGTTGTGGAAGTTTGAGTCTTATTGCTCCTTTCAAAGTTATAGGTGGTGTACTCAGCTCAGTGCTAGCTGCAATACCCATTGAAAACATGTTTGGGGAAAAACGCATTTCAAGAGAAGCAGAATGTAGCATCAGCGAGCCAATTCTAAAGTCTGTCATGGTAGCATCAACTGTGACAAGTCTGTTGCTATGGAGCTTCACCACTAGAAAGAACGTAGCATCTGGTCCAATGAAAGAGCGTGCCATTGTACAAAAGCGATCCGATGAGCATGTAGGAGGCCATGAAGTCCTAGCCACTAAAGTTGTACCTGAAACAATTTTGGTGGCTTCTTCTACCTCATCAAACAGCTCACCCTTCAATGGTAGGTCAGCATAGTTTGCTGGAGAGATGACAACAGCTATTCCCAAACGCTGGTTTAAGAAGGAAACCGTTTTGACGGAATTCCCAACCAACTTACTCAGTAGCTCTGACATGACAAAGTCGTGTATCTCAAGGCCATATATCCACTGCTTATCCTGTGTCATGCAGGCAGCCACACCACTGCTAAGGATGTCAGTTCGAAGGATGTCAGCTGACAGGCACAGAAATTCAGGGGGCTCAGAAGGCTCAAATTTCATGTTGAAACATGGAGAATGCAGTGCAATGCTCCCAAGGCCTAGTGTAGATATGATGTCAGATACAGGGAGCACAGAGGACACTGCACTAGCAATATCATCCAGACCAATGCGGTCTGCACATATGTCTATGAGATAGGTGGGTCGATCGTAGTCAATGGCAGCATCAAACATAACTCCGCCCAGCTGAACCAATCCTGATGCATAAAACTCATGAATAAGTGGTGGATTGCTAAGTGTTACTTTAATCCTGATGGAAAGGTTTGATATCTCAATCTCATCTATAAACACATTAAAAGAGAATGGGACTTCGACTGAAAGTTCAACAGTTCGGTTGCTAAGAAATAGCAGTAGTTCTTCAATTTGAATGTCTAAGATGTCTTCTGTCCTTAGCAGGTTAGCCTGAGGCAGTTGCAACAAGTTGGAAATGGATTGAAGTATTTCACGAATAGAAAAACCACCTCCGCGTTGAAAGGGTCGAAAAGAAACAACATCATCTAGGAACTGAAGTAAGTGCTGCTTTGCCTCCTGAACTCCTCCAATAGTGAGATCAGTCAGGATTTGAAATCCCTCACCCAGCTGGTCAAAAATCTGCGCCAAATCTGGAAGCTTGAATCTGGACTGTAGAAACGCTAGTCTGTGCTCATTACGTTTAGCAAACTCAAAAGTGGAGAATACAAATCTGAAATTAGGGAGCATTATATCCTGAAGGAAGGGAATGCCATCAAAATTGATTCCAGTTACTCCTTGAAGAAAACTTGCAAGTGATACTTTTGGTCGTGGTGATGTAGTACAGCCTGTCAGGGCAGCCATTTCTGATGGAATTCCAAAACGCTGATTGCGAATGTTGCTCACAACAATAATGCAGACGTCAAAATCCAGATGCTCTGTAATGTGCAAGACACCTCTGAGGAGTAAGTAGTAGTCAAGACTAGAAGTGTTGCATACGCCTTCGATTGACAAATCAGTTATGTACAATAGATTACCAAATGGGTTGGAAGGAAGGCGAACATTTGCAACACCTAATATAAAGTCACTCACTCGAATTGTCTCCTCTTCCGCCAACTCAGCTATGAATTGTAGCAAATTTGACTCATAGCTGACTTCAACCATAAATGTCTTACTACCTAACAACACGTTGCCGGTGACTAATAATGTTTGCACTTGAGGAGTGGTAGGAAGGCCAGATATAGTCACTTTCACAGCGACATTGCTCAAGACAAGGACATCAGGGAATACAGTTAGATCACTGTCAGCAGGAATGGTCTCAATGTACAACAGCTGAGAGGAACAATTAAAGGACACTGTCTGCAGGTCAGTAACAATTGGCAAACGCACTCCCTTAGCTCTTTCTTGAAATAGAGCAAGAAGAAAGTCTGATGAAGTGTAAGCCTGCTCACTTCCGAAATCAACATAGATTGTATCGGGTCCGACCTGCACTGGCCCAGTCGTATAGTTCAATTCATGCAGCTGAGAAAGCAAGTGTCTAATGCACTGGCACAAGCCAGAACTTGAACAAGATTCAATTGCATCTTGGATAAGGTTGGTGAATGAGGAGTCCAAGGCTCGAACAGGAAGCGAGCTGACAGTCTGTAGGTCAAACTCTGTGACAAGAGCACAAAAGATGAAATTTGAAACATATAAATTATTATAATATTATTATATTTATTAGTAGAACTCTCAAGGAAATATAAATACATGCAAGCAATGTTACATTTACGTTATCTAAGACATACAATAACATGCCCAATGGAAGATATTCATGGTAATTGAAATAGAATTTACAATGCTATTGCATGGATTGTAAATCATGCACTCATGCATGCCTATTCCTAATTCGATAAAAATTGCAAGGGGTTGAGGAATGTTCAAAAAAGCATTGAAACAAGTTGTGTCACCCCAATGGAGGTCAGCATTCATAAATTGCTTGCATTGTGGTCCCCAAGTTCACTCCAAGTGGTTTGGTGCAGAACCCATGCAAGACCTTTCAGCATATATGTAGGTATATAACATCAGATATACAGTATTTATGTATATGCAAAATGTGTACTGTATAAATATGTAATCCAGGAGCACGTGTTATGGCAAGAGTAGATATCTACTCTTGATTAAGGATTCAGTAGGAATTAATCATGCATGCAATCTATAGCTAGAGATTTAATTGTTTGAATGCTCAATGTGTATCAAGAAATCGTTAAATTCTCATAGAGTGATGTAGCTGCAAGGTATTCAGGAATGCTCATTCCAAAAAAGTGACTGAGTTGACACCACTTGACACACTTGATGGGACATTTCTAAATCCCTTGCTGGTTTGTTTATTCTTTGCTACATGCAACACTCCATAGCTATACTATTTTGTACCCAGACACACACACATGGAGCTACATGCGGATCTGGTTAGAATATAGCAATACGATATAGACCTGAGTGGCTAGGTACACTCATATCGACCAATTCGTTGCACTAGCCAGAACACTGAAACAGTAATTCAAACATTTATGCAACCTATGGCTGCCTTCATCAGTGACACTCTCATTTGTGGACAAAATGTTCTCACAGTTTACACAGTACTTGGGTGGTGACTGGAATTATATAATTTACCAATACCAGTCAAGTAGAGCAACAAGTCTTAACTCAATATAAAATTAAATCACTTACTAATGCAATCTTGATTATTCTCTGCAAGGATGAACCCTTGCATACAGCTGCACCGATAACTGCCAACAAGATTGCTACAAGTGTGATTGCAGAGCTGAGTACCCTCAGTGCATTCATTAATATCTGTGAATATGGCATGGAATAAATAAAAAAAACAAGATTAATGCTATACAGCATACTTGTTGTATACATGCAAAACTGAATAATAATTGAATGTATTGAAACATTTCCAGAACACTGCTGCTTAAAAAGGCTTAGGTTTGCTCCATTCAACACAAAGACGTTCAGCCACACACTGGACAAGCATCTTTGGAACTCTCTGGTGCAGATTTGTACCCAAAACCTGCTATAATGAGCTTTCCTACAGTTTCAGGTACATAAGTAAGTCATTGACTCTCTTCTCTGTTGATGCCAGACAGGCGAAATGTGATTACTATTTGGCGGTATACATATATACAAGCTCCACAGTTTATGCTAACCTTCACAATCGTTGTTGCCTTTCAACCGATAGCCAGCCTTGCAAGAACATGTGTATGATCCCTCAGTGTTGGTGCATATTTGCGAACATGGCTCATGTTCACACTCGTTAATGTCTATTCATGAAGAAAAACAAGAAAGACAATAGGTATATATATATCTTTATTGTATGTTGCCATGGCAACGTCGAAAAGATGAAAGGATTGAACCATGACATATATTGTATATAACATGGCTAGCTGGTTGATAAATTGGCCAGGAGCTCTGGGCTTTTATTTACAGCCAATCACTTTGCTCCACTATGATAACTATACCTTAGAGTTTGTTGTTCTTCCTTTCTAGTAGACATAACAGTCGTAGCTACTATTATAATAATATCGATTTGTCAGCATGCAAGATTGCATTTGCTCCTTATTATTGCCATTTACACATCCATTGCAATAACATGAAAGTGAACTGCTTATAGCTATATAACTGAATCATGATTAATGACACGAACCTGAATGTTACTTATAATTCAAAACCAAAGAGTTCATTAATATCTATGCCCTTTAGTGGATCAGTTTCAGGTGAAGGCTGTGGTGTAGGTGCCAGTGGCTCGTGAAGTTAACTGGCGTTTGTGGCCTCTCCTGTCTGATGTATCGCTGCAGTCCACACAGAAGTAGCTGGATGCTCCGCGGTGGATACTGGGTTTTATCAGTTTTGATTTCCACCGCAAATTTGCACAATTCTTCGCACAGCGCGTCTCTGTTGTCAGCCAGCAGGCTCATTTCGGTAAGAGTCGACTCATCCATACGCTCCCTACGTACCTTAGCCCACTCGCTGTAGATTTTCAGGGCCCATCAGTTTGATACCTGGTGTTCTTTAGCTGAAAGCCTTTAGCCAGTTCCTCGAAGTCGTCATCACTACGAGAGAAGTCGAAACGGTTGTCAGAAGTAGTTGCTAAATACTTTTTTCTTCGACAAAGATCGCTACCCCTAGCTCGAGCCATTCTAGATCGACGAGGGCGACGTTAGCGACGAAACGTTCGAAATATCGGCAATTTTCGAACGGCGAATGAGCGACGTTTCTTTTGAGCGTTCGTAACAATAAGCCAATTATAGTACACTAAGCTGGGCGATTTGCATTTTATATCACTCGCCCTCGGGCGCTTCGCGCCCTCGGGCATCTAGTCTCGTCCCCAGCCCACTTCCGGCCGCCATCTTGTCGAGGGCACGGAAGATGGTCTGGGAAACCGAGCCCGCATTCCTGGTCTGTGACGTCATAATCACGCGATACGGTATAATGGCCGACCGCGCGCTCGATCGTATCCTGCCAGATAAGCGAGCTCAAGATGCCACAACACAGACTGATTTTAGTGATTCCTTTGGCATATCTCACTCCTGAACACTTCCCTCTAACTAAGGTCTTGCAACATCGATTCAGGACTTTCCAGCGCCAGTCGGGAGAGAAATTAACACGTCTTCGCCGCTCACGAAGTGGATGACAGCCTCGCGTTGTTCAGTTGTCAGACGTTGATAGCTCAGACGACATTATCTATTCTCTACATACTCTATTCTCGGTCTGGAGTATGCCATTCAGCAACGCTGCTTTGCTGCGGACGGAGTCATGTGACCGATCGGCAATCTGATTGGTATTCTCGATTCTGAGAATGCAACGTCACGGACCAGGAATGTGGGCTCAGTTTCCCAGACCATCTTCCGCGCCCTCGACAAGATGGCGGCCGGAAGTGGGCTGGGGACGAGACTATCGGGCATCGTGACATAAAATGCATATCGCCCAGCTTAGTGTACTATAATTATAACATATCTATATATATAAAGAGGAGTTGAAAACGGTTGTGCGCGATATCCTCGCGTGCGCGCAGCCAAATTGCCACGAAACCTTCACAGCGCTTTGGAACCCCTACCGTAGAGTGTCCTCGAAGGGGCGACGTGCGCAAATACGCTTCAGCCGAGGAGCGCGCGTCGAAAAACCAGAAAACTACCGTCCGCCATTTTGGTTTTACGGAGAAAGTATACGGACTTCCGTGCACGGTTCGCACTTTATTGTGGAAGCGCCATCATAGAAATACCTTCGTGGGAGCATGAAATATTTATGCATATGATAACAAAAGTTACATTGATGATGTTTGATGATGTACCCAATAGCCGACATAATATACCCAATAACCGAATGATAATTGCAACCATGGAGTCTGCAGCTGAATAGGCTCAATAAACATGAATCTGTAGCTATATGAATCATGATTAGCACAAGCTGTGAAAGGTGGTTCAATGCCCAAGAGGAGATGCTTGCGCTCTCTGGCACACAAAGGCACGTAGGGGGACCGTTGTGCACAAATAAGCTACAGAAAAATGGCATGTTATGTGGTTTGCCCAAGCCAAACTACCAGACAGCTCCATTTTCAACTCCTCTTTATTGTGCCATCTAGAAATGCCATTGTGGGGGAACTAACATGAAATATTTATGCATGTGATAGCAAAAGTTACATTGATGATGTACCCAATAGCATAATTGCAACCATGCATTCTGCAACTGAATAGGCTCAACAAACATGAATCTGTAGCTATATGAAGCATGATTAGCACAAGCTGTGAAAATGTTGATAGGTTGTCATGATGTCGTCACATGTTGCCAATGTTGTCATGATTAGCACATGCTGTGAAAGGTGGTTCAATGCCCAAGAGGAAATGCTCGCGCTCTCTGGCACGCAAAGGCACGTAGACGGACCATTGTGCACAAATAAGCTACAGAAACATGGCATGTTCTGTGGTTTGCCCAAGCCAAACTGCCAGACAGCTTGCTTCGGCTACATATTCCCAGGATGGTGTTATTTGTATATGGCCAAGAGCTATATATATAGCTAGCTACCAAATGCAAGAAGAACTGAGAAATGAGCTAACAACAGTGGTACTATCAAGGCTCTGTCGGTGAATCACAGTCGTCGGAGCGCTGTTGAAGGGCCGCTGTCGAAGGAACGCCGTAGCAGTGAAGCCCGCCAAAGGCGGGCTTCACTGCTAGTATATATATATAGACACACACGTTTCCATGTATATCATTTCCACCATTATTATCACTAGCAGGAAAGCCCGCCTTTGGCGGGCTTCACTGCTAGTATATATATATAGACACACACGTTTCCATGTATATCATTTCCACCATTATTATCACTAGCAGGAAAGCCCGCCTTTGGCGGGCTTCCCTGCTATGGCGCGCCGGCACCGGCGTGTCGACGCCAGCACAGCGACGATGGCTGCTTGGGGGCCAGAACGCTGACAACGGCTGTGTGGGTCCCAGTACATCATCTGTGGCTTATATGACGTTGTTAGTAGGTGAAAAGCCAGCTTCTGTGTTTCATGCAGCCTGACATGGAGTGAACTATTCAAACAGGGCAAATGAACAACATAACCCTGCAAGTCCAAAATAGGATAAAAAAGACATGCACTGTAATGGTTGTCATAAAATTTCAGGGTAAACTACATTGTCAGTGTAATGCATGCCATGGTCATGGGTTTGTTTTTTAATTAGAACTTTAAGACGGTGTGGTGCACCTACTCGACTGAGTGCAACATAAAGTTGCCCATGCGAAAATAGAGGCCTGTGCAAGTAAATACCAACTGTATGGAAAGTCTGGCCTTGACTTTTGTTGCAAGTTACTCCAAATGCTGCACGCACAGGAAACTTTTTCCGCTTCATCTGGAATGTATAGTGGCTGACTGTTGGCACAAAGGGGATTGGTGGGAGGTAGATCTCTTTCACTGCATGTGATCCAGTAGCCACAACAGCACAACAGGGAGAATCTGTCGCCAGTCTCCTGCAAATACGATGGTCAATTGGCCAAACATGCTGTCATTCTCCCAGATGTCACGCAGAGTTCTGTCAATGGCTTCGTAGATGTGGCGATGGCCCATTGTCACTTCATCTATGACCAAAAGTGAGGCTTGCCTGAAGAGTTCTGCTGTACTGTCTTGTTTTGAAATATAGCATGTTGAGTCTTCACTGATCAACAAAGGCACTTTGCAACGACTGTGCACAGTTCTGCCGTTGTCCAACAAAGTAGTGGCAATCCCTGATGTGGCTGTGGCAAGTGTTACCTGCTTCTGAGCTCGGACAGCTGCCAATATGAGATTCAGGGTATACGTCTTGCCACTTCCCCCGCATGCATTTAACGCAAAGATGTGCCCACTCCTGTCAGCAGCTGATGCAAGAACTGCATCAAAAACAACACGCTGCTGGTGGTTAAGGGTTTTGTACCCATCAGTGACCTTACTCTGCAAGTACGCAACATCATACGAAGTCTCTTCGCGCAACAGTCTTGGGAGCGCTGCTGCTTGCGCTAAGGCAAGGTTCGGTGGTGGAAGTCAGTCTTGAGCGCGTGCCAATTGCTGCTGACAGCTGTCTAGATGATCCTCTGAACGTCCAGGCTCCGCTGTAGGCGAACTTGGAGACCGGCCCGTAGTGGAAGATCGCAAAGTCATCCCGAAGCAAGTGCGTTTCGCAGGCTTTGCCTGTGGGTTGTGCGGTCCCTGGATCCCGAAGCAAGGGCGTTTGGGTTGCGCAGTCCGTCTCTTGGGCATAGTTGACTGCTGGCGTCCGCGCGCCTTTGCATTTGCCACTTCGCGCCACCTCGCGCTGCCTTGGCAACCTCTGAGAAAGATGCCGTCGTTATCCGGAAAACATGGCGGCCGCAACGGCTCTACCCCGATTTTCTCAGCACCGGCGCCGGGTGTGGCTGTTTTCGCATCACGGCTGAGTCGAGTGGAGGTAGGCCGAAGTGCTGCATTAGGAAGGTCGTTGTTTTCGCGTAGCAAACCGCTAAACGCTCCTAAGAATACGGAACACGGATTCTCGGGCTTATCTCCATTATATATAGGATGTCACCAAATGTTATGATACAAAAATAATCTAATGCAAGTAAGCAATACACTAAATGAATAATACATAACAATTGTTCTCAAAATTGGATAAAACAGGGAAACAGACTTTGGCTTAAGCAGATGTTGACATGACCAAAACCCAGCTTAAGCCAGAGCCCTTGGGTTTGACTCCTGGCACCATCTTCCATTTGCGCCTTTTGCCATCTCAAATGTGCATGGTCAGCAGCAGCCCAGATTGTGTCTTTGACTGCGCACTATAGCTATTGTTCTCAGATCATATATAAGAAGGTCCCTTCCATGGATTGCGCTCCTCTTACAGTGATACTACTCGATCATGACCGTTTCTATCAACAACTAGATTAAACACACCTAATCCTCAGTATATATCATTTCACTACCATAGCTACACCAGTATAAGAAACTTTCATCACCTAGCTTTCACTGCCTCTGTCTGAATAGAGTCCAGGTCTCTATTTTATTCTTGACCCAGCCTCTATTTAAATCTCGCTTCTATAACATTCTTGTTTTTGGTACAAATTTCTTAAACTTGAATTCCATTGTGGGATACAAATGTCTGCTGTTACACTTTCATGTGCCTGTACTTTCTCTGGCCTGTATTGTTGTTTCCTGAGATCTGGTTTTTATGCAGAAAAATATGCTATCATTGCTATGTACCAGAAAATGCCAATGCAGGGTATCATAAGGAGTAAAACATGGTAACTAAAGAATTCTGTTTCAAGCATGTCCACCTATGACTATGATAAAACTCCATTAGCAAAATCAATATACTCACCAAAGCAACTCAGGCCAATCATGTCAAATCCACTTCTACATTCACACCGAAAGGAACCTTGTGTGTTGTGACAGATGTGGGCACAAGGGTTGTTGGAGCACTCATCGATATCTGTAAATGTAAAATCAAATACGAAGAAGAGATTAGCAGTAGCTATTGTGTGTAAGACACACTAATGTGGGCTAGGTGAAGTGTGTTGAGTAGTACGTACAACACTGTATGCATACAAACTTTTGTGAGACATAAATTTCACAAATTTCGCGAATGAGTCCAGGTTCGTGAAAATAAAATGCGAAATATTCCAAAAAAATAGTGCGTGGAACATGGCCAACAGTGAGACCGACTGCCTTTCACGACTGAGGGTCTTCCCTGTTTCTAGCTTTCTGTTCACGCTGCAGAACGTCTCCTACCGAAGCCGACCACTTAAATGCACAATAGCATACCTACATAAATAAATCTTGTCTACAACTCGTGACAGCATCAGCAGTGTTTCTCTAAACCAACAGAGACAGATCACTCAGTAAAAGTCTATACTTCTCCAGCTGCTGTGTGATTTCCACAATGGTAACACACACAGTTCGCAAACGTTTTAGGCAAAGTAGGGATGTGTAAAAATGAATCGAAAAATCCTCACCCACTGGACATTCACAAAATATAAGTCCCACGAAAATTCGTACACATATGGTATTATACATGCAGTCTAACCTTGATCACAAAGTGACCCAGTCCAGCCCGCAGTGCACAAACATGTGTTGGGGGCAGTGCACACACCATCATTCTGACATGGAGATGAACAAATGGCTGCAGAAATGGACAGGCTTCACTTTAAACTTGTGAGCCAACTATAATACATGAATAATACACTCACGTTGAGAGCAAACACTTCCTGTCCATCCGCTGTTGCAAGTGCAGTAGTTGGGAGACGTACACCGACCATTCTGACAGGCTGGTGAGCAGATAGCTGTATGTAGGAGTAAACAGGCAACAATTTCACATTTTGTACATAATTGTTAAACCTTATCCTTTAAGTCCCATAGACGCGTATACGCATCGTAAAATTGAAGTCGTTAGTCCCAATGATGCGACTTTAATTCCTCTTTCAGATACTACGAGTTGTCAATGTCAATAAGTTTGTCAAGGCACCCTTAGTAGTTCTTTTCCTACATTTTGGCTGCTTTATCATCTTTCTCGGCCACTCTCCTGGCAAGGAAGCAAGCGCCAAATCTTGTGCAAGGCTGTGAAGCTTCTCGCTGCGTGAACAAATAATTGCAGAAGAGACGGCAAGTGGATTCCAGGCTAGTGCTATTACAGCACATATGATTGTTTTACATCACTACCAACTCGTATCAGGCTGTGTTTAGTGGTATATGCCAGCATGCTGTATTCGTCTACATAGCAATTACACCTTCTTCTGTAGCCAACCGACTTCAAAAGGCTCGACCTGCATCAAAACATTCAAAACTCCTCCTTTTACAGCGCAAAATCATCGAGGAGCTCATCATCTGCATTACAACTTGAAGTAAGCGTAGTAAGTTGCTGCTGTTTGATCTGGCGATTTTGTTATGTTGTCATTCTGAATATAGTCAGGAACTGAACGTTTCTGTGGGAAATTTAAGTTCAGGCTTATTGGGTTAATATTACACTCTAGCACTGGTAATTGGTAAACGGCTACCAAAGGTGACAGAGGCTAATGTCTCACTCCATCTGAGGTGTACACAAAGAATAAATGCTCAAGTGTTTGCCACACTTTGAGCAGCACACCTTTAGACAGTACATATCCTTCCTTATTCTCTTACATGCACGCCCTATTCAGATTGAAAGAGAAATAATGTGTAGATATAATCATACTCACGCTGTGAACAATCTTGCCCCATCCATCCTGTTGAACAAGAGCAAGTGTTGGGGGCACTGCACTCACCATTCACACACGGTGATGAACAAATAGCTGCAGTGAAGAATAGACAAAGTATGTGCATTAATGAATTTGATTCTACCACTTGACAAGCTAAGATGCTTGAGTAAGAAGTATATACAGTGCATGGGAGGCAGGCTAGGATGCTTAACATCTGTGCCCTCAAGCCTACAAGTTTACAGTTATGTATATACTACCAGCCCACAATCACTTATGCACATACACTACAGATAGAGACAGTTACACCATCCACCACAGGCCCATGGGCCTGTGCAACATGCTAGTCACTCGCTGAGCCTACTACTATCTACTGCACAAGTGTCAGCCTCGATCAGTCGGTGGCACAACCGTGACCGACACATTAGGGGCAATGGGAGACAAAGGAGCGTGACAGGTTCTGTAGCTTGCGTGGCTGAAACTTTGCGTTAGAGCATAGGCCAGGGGTTCAGGCTTAGTTCCTGGTCCTTTTTTAATTGTCCCCTTCCTCCGGAGCTCTTATCCCCTACAGCCTACAAGCTTACTGTTACTACCGCCTCACATACACTTCTGCACAATCATTTCAATACCAACCAATTGCGTCAATGGAGTATATATAACACAGGAATATGGATAGTTAGATGCTAACCAAGCTTTGTGATCCAGATCCAGTAGACATCTCTTGGTTAGCATCTAACTATCCATATTCCTGTGCGTTCCTGTTTACAAGCCTATTGATTCCAGATCACACACAATTGTCTGCCATTTTATCGGAAAACTAAGGCATTTTATCTCACCTTCATCACAAGTTGGTCCAGTCCAGCCAGCAGGGCAAGAACATGTGTTGGGAGCAGTGCACACACCACCGTTTTGACATGTCAGAGAGCAAATGGCTGTAGAGAGAAAAAGGTAAAACTATGACTTTGCTGTGGCAACACAGACATGGCAAGCACACTTACGCTGAGAGCAGTCCTGATCTGCCCATCCACTATTGCAGGTGCAGAAGTTTGGGGCAGTGCACTGGCCATTCAAACAGGTTTGTGAGCAGATAGCTGTATACAGAGTAGACAGGCAACAAGAGTCACATTTGTCCATGTATGCATTAATGTGCTATTTATATGTATGTATGTGTGTGATTATCAAGATGTGGTATCATGATTACTGCTAATTAATTCGTACGAAGTATCATGATTAATTGATTAATTTGTACTTGTGACAGACATACAATATCTAAGGTACTACATCATCACAAGATCATACAAAATCCTACAAAAAGGTAAGACAGAGTGAAGAGAAGTCCAAGAAACAGATTTCTGCTCAAACTAAGTTGTATGACCATAGGACTTAAGTTACATGTGGGGTATTGACACCACCACCACCACTACCACCACCACTATTACCATCACCACCACTACCATCACCACCACTACCATCACCACTGCTACCATCACCACTTTCTTTGATCCTGCTATACCCCACCAAGCTTTGGGCATGTAAATAACTTTGCACAGTTTCTCCGGCAAAGGGATCAAATGGCACATGACTCTTGCATTCACATGCATCCAGTCCCAGACAGAGGAGGCACATAAATATGCTTAAATTACACTCACGTTGTGAACAATCTTGCCCCATCCATCCTGTTGAACAAGAGCAGGTGTTGGGAGCACTGCACACTCCATTCACACACGGTGATGAACAAATAGCTGCAGTGAAGAAGAGATAAAGTGCGCATGGTCATTAGTGAGCCACACAACTAGCTTGCCAGCTGAGAAGCCCCTGCTTCAACTAGCTTGCTATACCAGAGTTTGAATTGACTTCAGTGAGAACAGAAACAAACAGAGATGGTAATGTATTGTATTCATACTATATAAACTTAAGTTAGGAATGTTGAATAACAATTGCAGAATTAGAAATGTCCAAAAATAGGCATAAGCGGTGTCAACTCAGTACTTTGGCCCGTACTCATAATAGACATGCAGATACATCCAAGCGCCTTCATACATGACTGGGGCCCATAGGTGCCCTGTGTCAAATAATAGGAGAACGAAAACTTTGCTAGCCTATCACGCACTCCCAGGTTTGGGTACGCTGTCATATTCACCATTTTGAAACAAGCCAATATCGATGTCCTACAATTGTTCCTCCTTGCCACCATTTTGCTACTTTAGCCAAAGCATGCTTTAAGATAGGATGCACCATTTTAATTGGGGACATTCCTAAATAGACATCACTGATGTGATGTTCAATACAGGTCACTGATCTGCAAAACTTTGTTGATTTGATAAAAGGTCTTAGTGTTGTCAGTAAGTATTATGCAAGCTGGTGTAACTTGTAAAGCTTTCTAACTACACAGCTTGAAAGTGACAACTGGAGAAAAAGAACCACAACCACTTTCAAGCTGTGTAGTTAGAAAGCTTTACAAGTTACACCAGCTTGCATAATACTTACTGACAACATGTAGCAATAGGAACGGTGCACCATCTTCCACCTGGCTCGTGGGCTCATGCACGTGCACATGCTAGATGCCTGCTGAGCGTACCATCGCACAGATCCTTCAGGCGTAGGTCTTAAGTGGCCGTAGTATTGCGACCCACCTGCGACCGTATATATATGGCAATTTGGAGTCAGAGAATCGCGGCCACACTGGTGGCTTGCGTAGCTGAAACTCCGCGTTAGGGTGTAGGCTGCGAGTTCAGGCGCCAGGTCGTGGTTCTTTTTCTCCAGTTGTCACTTTCAAGCTGTGTAGTTAGAAAGCTTTACAAGGTCTTAGTGTGTAATTCCATACAAAAAATTAGGAAATATCGCATCGTAGGAGATCATGTTTTATATCTAACTGCTTTCAATTTCCTTCTATACCCCTTTCACACGTTTCAATTAACCCGGGTGAAGAAACCAGGTTTGACCCTCCTCAGCAGTGGGGCTGAACCTGGGTCACGAGGTGTGAAACCTAGTTATGAGGTATGAAACATGGCAACACAAGAGAGAGCATGGAATGACGACGAAGTGCAGGTCTTTGCTTACTATCTGGCCCGATGTTACAATTCAGAGGCAGCTACTGGGCATGCACGCAGAACACAGCAGTTTTTAGCAAGATTGCCCAGCAAACATGACCACTTTGCTTTAGTCTCAAAGGAAATGCCACTCGCCAGTTTCGGTGGTGCATATGTCAAAGGGGAAAATAGCATACACTGGTGTTCTATTGATGCACATGCTAAACGTGCAAACAAGTAGCAGTTAGCAAGTAAATTTAAATGCATCCAGCTTGGCAATAACTTCCAAATTGCAAACAAGTAGCACAGGGTAACAGCTATGGTGCATAGCAGTTCAGTTTGCACACCTCAGTAATAGAAGCAGGAACTCACGTTGAGAGCAATCATGACCTGTCCATCCATGAGAACAAGTACAGGTGTTGGGACTGGAACATACACCCCCGTTTTGGCAGGGTGTCTCACACACAGCTATAAAATTGAACATACAGGTGACAATGTTCAAAATGTTTTGACTGAATTCAGCTACGTATACAGTGCAGTTAGGCTTATATAATACACCCCCACTATTTCAGGATCACTTGCACGTAGGAATAAATTGTATACAACCACACACAGATAAACCGAACCAAATTCAGTCCCATTAAGCTGATCAATGACTATTTCAATACCATATGGACCTTAATTTTTGCAGAACTAAACTTTTGCAGACTGCAGATTTGCGCGTTTTTCATGTTCTTACTTTTGCAGACGGTTATTATACTTTTTTATTGCAATAATACACTATGCACCTGTATTTAAAAGATGTACCAACAGATAGCAGCGCCAAAGAAGCGTAGCACAGCAATGACACACTGTTTCAGTCCATTCTGCGTACCGCGTAGTATGTACCCAACGTTTTGGCTCTTATCACTCATACCATTTCAGGTTTCTCTTCATGGTCAGTGTGGATACCCGTTGCTGGTAAAGTGCTCATCATCGTTCAGAGTGTCAATAAGGTGTGAAGTTCTTGGTATTGGCAGGGCTTGAAAGATTTTAAAGTAGGCTGGATATGATTTCAGTTGCTCTCCTCTCATCTAAAGTTTCGCGGTACTACACTTTCGTAGATGGCTGGAAATTTGTGAAAACCGCGAAAGTTTAGTACCTCAAAAATTAAGGTACATACGGTATTCTAATGACTACAGCAGGTAATTACAGATTCTGTCACAGGTGCCATCCCTAATGCATGAATCTGAGGAATTGAAATAATGTAAATTGCACTGCATTGTGGTGTTTCATGATAGCTGCTATACCAATTGTTGCCCTGATAAAATGGCTAGTGAGACATGGGCTACGACCAGAACAAAGTGTTACAGGAATGAGACTTCACAGTTAACTTCAGTCTCGCCCTGCCACCTACACACAGCACAGCAATCCTACTGTGCACCATGCCAAAAACTGTAAGCATATGACACTAAAAATGCAGTTTCATGCAGCTTTTGCTTGAGCAACACAGACATTTGCAAGAGTCATCATAGAAAACAGCCCTTAAGCCAAGTCTGCAGTATCTGAAAATTTTCATGTACCAAACTACGTCGCACTACCTACCTACATCAAGAATAAGCCAGAACTCCTGTTGTTTAATATAAGGTAATGTATAGTGAAAGAAAATGACATTAGGGAAACTGACCTTGGCCACAGTCATACCCTGTCCATCCATAAGCACAAGAACAAGTGTTAGGTTCAGTACATGTTCCACCATTTCTACAAGTCTGGCTGCAAGTAGCTGCGCACCAAGATACATCACATGTGCAATATAACATGTAACAGTGAATCAACTTCAGTCATGCAAATAAGAGGCATATGTGCAAGGAGGAGTACGTTATCAAGGCAGAGATGACATGTGCTGTAGCTCACGTTCGCATGTAACTGGCGAAGATGATACTTCACGATACTGAGGACAGCATGAGTCTGTGCACTCTAATGAAGTGGTTTCAACTTCTCTAGTACGATCTTCGTCCCTGTATCTGTATGAAAATGATTAACTTTAGCACTCTGTTATACAGATGCTATAATGGTTTGTCAAATATATACATGATATACATGTGCCCTGTACATATGATATATATGATATGATGATATGATATGATATACACGATATGATATGATACATAAATACATGCGCACTGCGATGGGAAAGAGTACATTAGCTTCATATGGTCCGCCATATTGTCCCAGCTACATAACAAAATGTCAGGCTGGCCCTACACGACTTGGAGTGTATACACATGGAGACAAGAGCGCGACTGAAGCCCTAAATTCAGCAAGAAAGTAATGGCAAAGACAAAATCACATGTGTTTGGAAAGCTACTTCTTCCCCTATTGCCCCCAGTAACAATTAAACGTTACAAGCTACCAATCAATGGTTCAGCGGATAACTGACTCTAACTGTTTCTACTATTAGAGTAATGTAATGTCTTCTATGCAGTGTACCGTAGATTACTTGAATGTCTACCTAGTATAATAATAATAATGTATGTTGTAATTGATTGAGAAAAGAAGCGACTGCTAACTTCATACATCAAATGGAGTGAAAGCCTTCAAGCAGGTTGCCGTGGCTGCTACACAGTTGGCCAGTTTTTTATATTTGGTGACTATCTGTGAAGTACATATAGCATTTGCGCTTCTGCATGTTGAGACATCTTAAAGTATGTCAAATGGTAGTTCACATTCAACTTCACAGTGTGATGTCATTATTGCAAAATCATAGCTTTCATGTGTACTTGGCCTGCAGCTAGATGCGCCAGTGTAATTGTCAGGATGGTGTTCACCATTAAAAGCTGTATTAGTAGACATCACTTTTCCAAAAAGAGAAGAGTTGGCTTGTCTGTCAGTGCAAGGGAGGTGATCCAAATGATGTGTGCACGGTCGCTGTAAAGACTGACGCGACAAAAACAGTCCAGATTAAGCGTAACAACGATTGTATAGTTTCAGTAGCATTTCATCATCAATTTTGTCCTAACTGCGCCAAAATTAGCTCACGGCCCGGTTAAATTTCCAGTGCATTCAATTAGCCCTTGTTATGAATATCATTATGGCGAAGACTGTAAGTAAAGTAACTTCTGCCAAATGACATATTTTCAGCAATCCTCCAAAATATCTTCCCGCCAAAATTTCTGGCCATGCAATATTACTGCCACACAACGGCATAATATTATACATACCTTGTGAGTGCCTCTCGGCATCTGAACAATCTGAACACCCTGCCACACCAGGTACTGGTCCTGACTTGATAGCTGACTGTAACGGTGTACGTAACTCTTTTATAGGATCTCACCACATGTGCTTTTTTGCAGACACTACACATATGGACAGTGGAAGCAGAAATGGAATGTAGCTAGCTATATACAGTAGTGATACAAAACAATCACCATACATGCAGACATTTTACACTGAGGTATATTTCATGCCTCCAATGTATATGCATGAACAGGTACATACTATATTAGCAATACGTAATGTAGGTCACATGCACACCGGAATAATAATATCTAACTAGATATAATTATTGTGATTGAACAGTCATTACTCACTATAGCTAGCTAGCATGCCAATGCTAGCAGTTTAGTGTGCTGTGGACACTCAAGGTTTTCCAGTGCACTGTTAGATATAGCTATGTTTATGCAGGATAGTGTTCTCAAACAGCTTATATAAATAGAACCAAATGCTGGGAAAAATTGTTGTTGTGTGTTGAACCTTACAATAGATACAGACTCTGCAGTTACAGTCGTTTCAGAGGGTTTCTAGTTCAGTTCACACATTGCACACTGCAATCACTCATGCTATTAAGTACTGGAACTGCGGAGTCTCAAGTGAAATTCAATGACAATTAGCATGTGAGACGCCGCAGTTCCGGTACTATAATCACATAAGTGATTGTGTGTTCTTTGTGAGCTGGTACTAACTGTTTAAACTCTGAGGAAACAATACAGCTCAGGAGAAAAGCGACATGGGAAAAAGGACCTGGCACACAAGCGGCGATGTGGGATGAAGGAGTGTGGCTGAAACTCCGCGTTAGAGTGTACGTCACAGGTTCGGGGCTCGGTTGTCGGTCATTTTTTCCATGTCGCCTTTCTCCTGAGCTGTGCTGTTTCCTCAGAGTTTAAACACATAAGTGATTGCAGTGTGCGATTTGCAAACAAGACTAGAAAGTTGAAACCATGAAATAATCGTAGCATACATGGGTGCTAAATTTTCTTCATAATGTATTGAAATACATAAGAGTGCAAGACCACAATCCTGCTGCACTAGGGTGTGATACATGTGCACACTGCCTCTCATCATACATCACAAGGCATCTCATACATACGTAATCTGCCTGGTACACGCCCATATCTGTATGGCAAGGATGAACAACAAGGGTGTTTCTGAGAACATGTTTTGCATAAGTTGAAATGCGGGTCTTTGATGTTCTGGAGATAATAATTATATCAGCATCACACATACAGGCACTATGATCGATGAGGAAACTACTCTAGCCTGAAATTACCTTACATTCTTCCTACCCACCTCATCACCTGCCATTATTCCCACTGCTTATGTGTATATAGTCACCTTGCCGGTTTTTGGAAGATCATATTTTTTACACTGATGAGGACCCAGGATTGGGTTGAAATGTCTGCATACCAACATCTGTTCAACAATTTCAGGCTAGAGTAGTTTCCTCATTGATCATAATGCCAGTACCTATATAGCCACAGAATAGAATTCTTCCACGAACAGAGAAGTGCATTCCCATTGAAGATGTCAATCGTACCCCTGGCCTGCCAGTGTTCACCGCACCACCTTAGCCTAGAGTGGTACTATATATATAGAAAAGAATAAAAATTTTCTAGAAAAATAGTAAGAATGTAGGGATGGCACAAAAAGGACAGAAACAAGAGGGGATGTCGCGGTGAAGTAAGTGCTGTGTGCGATTTCCACACAAGGCTCTATTGCACCATATCCTTACATCTGGCAGCAGCATGTAGCTAATCAGTAAGTAGTGTCGAAATGGATTGAGTGCATCGAAAGGAATATGTAAAATAATTGGCAAGAACAGATCTAGACTCAAGTATATACATAGTTAAAGGAATTTAGTTGCTCCCACTTTACAGACCAAGAGCAACAGCTGATACTAATTTAATGTGGCCATACAGGGAGTAGCACATGATGCAGAATGCTGCCAGATGTAGGGATATGGTGCAATAGAGCCTTGTGTGGAAACCGCACACAGCACTTACTTCACCGCGACATCCCCTCTTGTTTCTGTCCTTTTTGTGCCATCCCTACATTCTTACTATTTTTCTAGAAATTTTTATTCTTTTCTAGTTTCTGTACTTTTTATGCAAGTCAACTTATAGCTTTCTCTCATTAGTATATCATATCCCGGCCAGTTTTAGCTATTAATAAGTTATAATTGACTTGCTTCAGTGAACATCTTGTGATACAAAACTGGGGGGATAAAGTTTACCGGACCGAGATGAATTACTGTGTCCACTGATACTGAGACATCTTGCGAACGTTTCCTTACCAGTCTTGGACGATATCAACAAGAATTCCATGGCGCACCACGCTTGGTAAGCCTTATGCCAATCTTGCGCTTTACCAAGCAAACGCGAACATCGGCGCGCTGCCCCAGAGGCCATTTTTCAAATAGGTGACGTCATTAGAACATGGCGGATTTCGCATAGCTCTGTCGCTGTGAGCCACGAAAACCTTGATGTTTAATATTATCGCTTTGACTACCAGTTCTATCAAAGAATACAGTTCGGGAACTTTCTAGTAGTTTCGTCCTAAAAGCGCTCCAATAGCCCCCTTCGTTCTTGAGTTACAGCTGGCGAAGAAGAAGAAGAAGAAGAAGACGAAAACCGGGATTTT
This sequence comes from Aplysina aerophoba, assembly GCA_949841015.1. NCBI lineage: Eukaryota > Metazoa > Porifera > Demospongiae > Verongiida > Aplysinidae > Aplysina > Aplysina aerophoba. Next base: position 1,522,311 of record OX465052.1, on the reverse strand, counting down.
CGAAGCGCAGTTATTTCTCATCGGGATATGTTCGCTTGCCTTTAAGGTCAGTTTATAGTAAGACCGTTCTATATTCAGCTGTACGTAGCCTTCTTTCGCCGGTTTTCTGCGTATTTTCGAATTTCGCTCCTATACCAATGTATAGGGAAAACGAAACACCCTGTGCCATCCCTACATAGAGAGTGCTACTGCACTCTCTGATACAGCTGTACTCTATAGGTTACATAGCTATAGTCTATACCATTCCAACATAGAGAGTGGTACTGCACTCTGCTACCCTAATGCAAACATTGCCCAATTGCAATTCGCATTATGTAGCTATAGTATACTGTCATGCACGTACGTATCCTTACTCTTCGTGGACTCTATTATGTGTACAACCGTTATTTGGACAGTTGTTGCAGTAGGACTTCACTCCTCTGAGATACGCCACAATCACCAACAGGAAAACAAACAGCAGCAAAATGTTTGCCCCCCTTCCAAGACAAATCCTTAACATATTTACTGTCTGGACAGAAACAGATTGACCAGAACAGCTTGATCCCTCAGTCCCACTTCGCCTTTCCCGACTTGCAGTATATAGCTTTATAAAAATGATATAATAATAGGGCCCCAAGTAGGCCAAACAAAAACAGACCTAACAAAACAAGCGTGGGCTACTGTAACAAATGTTTACTCAATCTGTTAATGAATTCGTTTTAAGATGCTCATATAATATTATTCATAACATTCAATAGTCTACTCCACACTGCATAATAACATTATTTGCACCCCATACATACATACCATGGCAACAGACAGCATCTGCGCCAGTAGTACACCTGATCCAAGCAGGAAAATATCCAGAGTGGTCTGCAACTCATTGCAACATAGATTCCTAACACAAGGTTTATCCTGCTGCCAAATAGTTACGTACATATATACAAATAATATAACCCACATCCTTGTACTTTGACTACCGCAAAGTGCAGTTACTCACCTTCGGTACTTGCAACTACTACATTACAAATGCATACAATGCTGGTCCATGAATGCATGCACAGCCTCTTGCCCTCATATGCACAGCCTCTTGCCCTCATATGCACAGCTGCCACATTCTGTTAGGCAGCAGTACACACACTTAGCTACCACACTTCTACTTGGACCAATCCAATCGCAAAAAGTGCAAAAGATAATGGCGGGGGGGTCAGAAATCTAACCATCCACAGACAAACCTCAGTACAGAATAGCCCATTTTATACAATCCCTCCAAAGAGGGGTATGCAACCCTACATATCTGCTTGGCTGGCAAGTCACTTCTTGTCTGTGTGTGAGTGTATATACACACATATAAAGGGAATCAAAAGTTTTCCACAAACATGACATTGTACATGTGGGGATAGTGCGGTGTATCTCTGAAACATGTGTATATAGCTACATGCATGGAATACTGGTGATAAACCTTCAGGAACTAAGAGGTATATTCCTTTGTAATTGTAACAAACACTATCCACGCACTGTCACATATTCATGAGAACACGTAGCACTGACTGGTGTATACAATCCATCATTTCTCCATTACTTTCCATTTATTACAGTATATAAACAACAACCACAATCATTTCTACGTACATATGACAAATTACTAGTAATTTGTCAAAACAGAACCATTAATTTTAACAAACCATCATGTCCAACCATGTCCTGCACCAATGAATGTTCCCCTATAATTAATAACAAACATGCTTTCCTATATTACAACAGACTCTCCCTATACACAGTAGATAGTGCTGGGATCAGACCGGCGCTTTCTCACTCCATGAAAATAGTTCAGCATTTCTTGCACTACACTTCTCAGAATTTGTATATACGTACTGTAGCAAGGTGCTGTATATCTCCTTCATGAATGGACCCTCTTATGAACTACTGGTGTCCTCTTGTACCATTTCGTGAGCACTGACTCTCTCCCAACTCAGGAAGGAGTGTACACAGGTTCACCTGCAGATGCTTGAATAACCAACCACACGCATGTGCATGCATGATATGCATGCGTCACTGTATAGGTGATCTGGATGCCAACACAAATGCATGCACACCAGATCCACTACCCTCACTTAGAATTTCCGGTAGCGATATACAGTGTAAGTTGGAATATCATGGCAAGTACAAGATTGAAGCGGGGGCTACTTAGCTAGTTGTTGCGTAAACGGTAAAAAGTTCTCCTATATACCACGGGCTGAAAATCTTGATGACATTTTGACCAGAATGTTCTGGCCTTCTTCAGGGTGAAGAAGACCAGAGCATTCGGCCATAACGTCGCCAAGATTTTTAGCCCACTTCTAGTTGGTGTAGGACAACCTTTTACTGTTCAAGAACATGATTAATCAAATACACACATGTATGCAACAAAAGCACATTGTGCATGGAAGCACACAATTTATTGTGGAATTCGTAGTGGCATTATATACATGCATTGTTCTCAAGGTCCTGAAAAAATGAGATCATGATCACATTAGGGATCTGGAGTCATGTCATGATGTACCGTATACGCTTTAACTTTTGCGGATCGCAGATTTGAGCAATTTTCGCATTTTTATTTTCACGGATGCAGGGTCTTAGTCCTTGATCTGTCAATTCGTCATTTCTCTAATCCTTGTCTTGATGTAATCAATTGCTTTGGTAGAGGTTCTGCATATCAAGTTGCCCTAGCGAATCGCCGCCATTTTTCCCCCATTTTTGTGACACAATCGTCTTACAAACGCAGACTCGTTGCTAGACTGGTCTAAATTTTTGTGGGATGAAACTTTCTCAGATGGCTACTGATCCGCAAAAACCACGAAAGTTTAACCCCGCAGAAGTTATAGCATATACGGTACTGCATGGGTGTAAACGTTGCAACCATTCATGCAAAACTATATCCCAACCCAAGAATTTCACGGTGCACGTTCACTCCAAGTGATTCTCATGGACACAACCCCATTGTGCATATAGTAACATAGCCATTGTGAACACAGGTGAAGGAAGATATTCCCATCTTTCAGCAGTTTCCACGGATAATCTTTGAAGCCTCATTTCTAATCATGAAAATTTCCATCTTTATATACACACAGTACATGATTTGATATCCACTTTCTACTTCATTCATTGAACGGCTTAGATCAGCATCTTTTTATCGCATTATGTCCTTCATGGAATTTACAATTGATTTTCACTATTGAAAGAATGAACTGTCTACATTTAAAGTGAATATCACATGCAGGTATCACTGTAGCAGAACTATTGCTCATACATCTATCATTTTACAGCGTACTAGATCATACAGATATTGACTAGCCTCTCAAGATAGAGCAAGATATTGACTATACAACATACAAATTACAACGTACTATACATGTATCATGTACATGCACACGTATAGTACTTCCAAGCAGCACAAACGGAGTGAAAAGATGCCGCAGGGTAATCTGCATTAACTGGATTAATTAGGCAGGACTCTGCGATGTAGAGTGATAATCAGTAAAACACAATATGAACCTCAATTTTAACGGTATTAGCTAATTTGCAACCATCTACAAAGGTTTAGTACCAGGAAAATTTTGATGAGAGCTGTACTAGTGCAGGGCAAATGACACGCTGAAATTGTATCTACTTCTTTAAACACTCTATGAGCATTTCCACAGCCAACATCTTCTGCGTCTAAACAGCACTCAAAACAATGAGGAGCACTTTACCAGTGACGAGTATCTACGTAGACCAAGAAGAGGAATCTGGAATGGTATGAATGAAACAATGAACATAATGCATAATGCAATAACTGGGGAGGCGATCACTGGTTGCCACAAATAGGGCTTCGTGCCCCCCTGGCCATGGCTTCAGTTCCACTGACCTGGTCAGGTGGCGTAATATCCAGTGATTCCATTTGTCACAAATTCCCTCACACTGGGCAATGTGTACAAAATCCCCATTTGACAACATAATGCAATTATACTACATGGTGTGCAGAAAGGTCTGAAAGGGTGTAATTGCTGCGCTACAGCTCCCTTCGTGCTGGCCTCCGATGGTACATTCTCTTAATACTGGTGTATAGTGTATTTAAAATAATGTAGGCCAGCATCTGCAAAAATACAATGTAAAAAACAAAAAATCTGCACTTCAACAAAGGTTATCACTCGGCAAAAAATTATCCAGATGGTACAATGAATATTAAGCAGCTGTTTTACATTGACAATGCAAAAATCGTCCTGGTACTATTAAATACAGATCCTGCCGCCATTCTTCACCTCCCCAAACAGCATTACATGTTCATCGCTAGCATTCTCTAAGTGATGAATGTTGACAGGTGGCAAGCAAGTGATCTTCACCGACCATGAGTAGCTTAGCTCACAGAAGTCTCGACCGTCTTTAACAGCCGCAGTGCAGTGCCGCATAAGGTGAATGGTCAGTTTGTCTGTCACACGTACAGGGAGAGGGCGCGGAAGAGGCATGAAGTAGCACTCCCAGTGGAAGCAGTTCCAATCTGCAGAGCAATGCCGTGAATCAATGATAATATTGCCGTACAAGCAGCTTGTAAAGTAGCCGAGAAGCCCATGAACTACATATTCACCTTCTTCCATATTCAGCCTGGGCTTTTCATCTGCTTCTGTCATTACTACATTTTCTTCCTTTGTGAGCTTCATATACTCCCGAATGATCTTCTGCTGTCTAACCATGAAAGGGCTAGGCATTACAGTTACATCTGCACTGTACCCCTGCTGCTCTGTGGGAGACGGCTCTGAGGCCAAGCAGGTCCCACTCCACGCAGCCACTGGCTCCGCAAGATACACACAATCGCCGCTCAAGCCAGCCACATAGGCTGTGTCCAGCGGCCACTTACACATAACTAGAGCTGCATGCACGCTGTTTGCCTGCACAGGACAGACATACGAAGTCCATGATTGTGGGATAGAGATACTATATTTTGGCTTCAGGAACAGGGTGGATATTGTTCTAGTCAATTCTGGTAAAAACTCATCATCGCCAAAGCATCCGAGGAGTTCTGAAACAGCTATGTGGCACTTTCTACTTAATTCTCTCAGGCCGGGAGGCAACAATTCCAATGGATGATTAGGACGCAGGGTAAACACATCATGGACAATTACTTTGGAAGTTTTTCTAAACCGAATTTTCATGTGCTTAATTGCTGTAGGGTTTGCATCAACAGCATGGATACAAACGTCAACGCCAATCTCTTGCGCCACTGTTAAGCACAAATCTGGCAATGGGCCGAGACCAGCACCAATTACGATGCAAATCAAACTACTCTCCTCCTTCTCACTCACACCATGTTGTGGATCTTGGTGCACTGTCTGCACACCGCCCTGCAGTTGTTGGCCTGTAACAGAGTGACTGAGCTGCATGCGAAGGGATACCATTGCTTCTTTGATAGCAGCACGGTAAAGTGAGTCTACAAACACCACAAGATGGGACAGAATGATTGGATGAGAACACAATACGGAGGAAGGGCATTGACAATGCAAAGTGATACTTACATTTAGTCTTATCCCGCTGCATCATGTGGTACTCATCCATCCGAAGCGGTGGTTCTATAGGGCTCAGTTTCCTGCATGGCGGGAGGACACCCATTGCGTCCAACTCGTGACGAAAACCTGCCCAACATTCTTGCACGAGGTTTGCAACCGCCATATACAGATCACGTGACCATTTTAGCATCGAGAGTCACGCGCCTCCTCGCCAGCCACATTGGGCCACGTACGGTATTTACACAACTTGATTGGCTACGTATGCACAACACAAACTGTACCATGCCATTGTCCTAGATTGACATTGTCTCTGAGTCACAGTGCATTGTTCGGACTGCATTGTTTGGACACTCTTCATTATAGCTAACTGGCCGCAAGCAGGATTAGCTAGTTGGGTAGCTAGCTAGCTACACGACACATTGACGTTGCGAGTGTCCTCGATCAGTCTTTCAAGCACATCTCTGTGCACGCCTATTAATTTTGCTCTCCTGTTGTAGTACTATTTCGATTTGAGGTTCCATGAATTATCTCTGCTATAGAGTTTAGCCACAGCTACAGGATTTACGGGATAGAATGCACCATGATGCATATAAATAGTTAAGCTAGTTATCGAAGCCAACTCCTGCTCCTTCATCGCATATATATATATATATATATATATATATATATATAGGCAAACACACTGTAGTGCCTATACATTAGGATAACCACTACGCAATGCTGTACTGTAGATAAAAGGAGGGAATGTGCACTGCTGTTGCTACAGTCAGTAAATGAAGCAATTAAAGTTGAACCGTAATATACCTGGCCAATCCAGTGATCTGTGGGACAGCTTGTCTTTGCTGAAGCTTAATATGTGAACATAACTGCATTGCATAATCAACTTTCTGACCTATGCTACACATAGATCTGCAATATGCACTCATTTTTATTGGGCCATGTTGGAATGCTGGCTTGGGCAGGAGGTAGTGCTAGCCTTTAATTACAGTGACTGGCTACAGGTAGCTATGCCCATTGCACAATGGCAAGTTTCTTAACATGTGTACAAACTACAGTTTGCAATTGATGACAATTTTTAGACCCTCATTTTCCCTCTCAGCAGTTAGATAGCCACATATATGGCTACATAGGCAGCTGTAGCCTAATTACTTTATTATACAATGAAACAACAACCAATCTGCAGCTCTATAGGAAAGGTCCAGTAATCATATGCATGTGCAGTGATCCAGCCGGTAAGGGATATAAACCATGCAGTTCCTCTTTGACCGCTACAAGGCCATCCAACTGGTTTTTGGGGGGCATGGTGGCCTGAACGTCAAAGCAAAGATAGCAGAGCAAAGGCAATGGGATGGCCAGAGACCATCCCAAGGCAGTGAAAAAAGCGACACCCCCTTACCAACAACACTGCCTGAATGACTATAAACTGATTTCCTGGTTGACATATGTGTGTGTGTGTGTGTGTTGTGTGCATTTGTACATATGGGCACCTGGGAATAGCCTTCAGGCTAAAGGCTGCCCAGTTAAAATAAGAATTCTTTATCCTTTATCCTTTTACAGACATGTATACACTAGTCTTGCCATAGTGAGTTCTTCACACAATATTATTATATGGCTTCAATCGCAAGCTCCTCTAGGTAGCTCTAACAAACACCACTGTACATATAATCAGCAATGAATGTTGTGGCTATGGTCTGCCCGTCTCACGGGTTTAGCTAGGCACTGCTCGCGCCATTTCGGGACCGCTAAACAATGCATTTGTACTGCAGTGTGCGGTCATCAGTTGACGTATGACCAACAGGGTTAGAGGCGAGGCCCGTGGCGGCATCGCCGGCAGCAACGTCACGCTTGAGCGGCGTTCGTTACTATATTTAGTATGTGACGTCACACATTCTGGCGCTCTGAATCCATATTTGGCAGTAGCGTGATCTGGTCGTTTCGCCCACTCCGCTGTGCGACACGCCGGTGTGTGTCGAATCAAAGCGATCTAGTGGCCGCCTAGTGCGCTGGGAACGCCATTGAGTAATCGAATAACTGCTTCATTCTACGCGATTGTGCTGGTGCATTGGACACGGATACTTTGTGGGCCAACATGGCAGAAACCGAGGTGAACTTGTCCGTCCTGAGAAGGAACATTCAGAATACACCTGCGAAAGCGATCAGGTTTCACGTGCCAGCGGCGGGCGCTTGCAGCGACATAGACGGCGCGACAAGCACAGCGAAAGAAAACGGAGGTTCGACACCCCTCACCGTCATTGAAGAAGTCTCCAAGGACCCTGTGCAAATTGCACCTCGCCCAGTTGTCTCCATCCCCTCTTCGGGCAGCACGGGGTACCTGACGATTGTCAATCTTCGCGGAAGCGAGGATTCATTCGGAATAACATCACCGCCCACCAAAGAAGAGAAGGGACCATCTGAAAGCGAGGACCCCTACAGCCCCAAGGGTCCTGCCGTACACGACCACAACTACAGCTTAGCATTGTCCGTAAGGGGGCGCCCGCTGCGACGCTCTAAGGGATGTGGACTGTGCGATGGATGCAAGCGACCAAACTGCGACAAGTGCCGTTTCTGCATGGACAAGCCGAAGAACGGGGGACCGAACAGATTGAAGAAGCGCTGTGTTCTCCGAGTTTGCACCAACATGGTGGTGAGTCCGCCATTTTGTCATGACAACCTCCATTTTACCGCTCCTCGTTCTTTCATCTCGCAGCACGTTCAGAGTCCAACAAGAGTTAGAGCGCAGACGCTCTCGGCCTCAAGTGCTGGCATGAGTGGGGAGGACGAACCTGAGCAGGAGAGCGATGTGATTACAGGCTCAATGACCGATGAACAAGAAGAACTCGCAGCAGCTTCATCAATGGATGCAGAGAGTAAGCACACAGCTGTGGTGATGGTGGATGACCCAAACAACCCTGCTGACAGGCCAAAACGGCAGAAAATCCTTCCAAAAAAGCTAACAGCAAACAACGCAATGGAGTTCTTGGATCGGAAGCCGAGGGTCACTGTCGAGTCTAGCCCCGAATTGCACTTTGGACGAAGGACACGTATGATGACAGCAGGCAGAAGCATCGGTGCTTTGAGAAAGACGCGTTCTGACATCTCCTTGAGGACCCTGAGACGCAGACCTGGGCCAAAACCTGACGGTGTGTGTCCTGATGGTGTGTCACTGCTTGCTAAATATGGTACTTTATAATGTGTGCACACATTGTGTGTGGCTCAGTAGTAGTGGTTGATAGGTGCTGTGTAGCTAGGGGCTATAGTGTATCTACTGTGTTGGTGACTGGTGGAGATGCTGACTGCATCATTGGTGTGTGTGTGTGTTTGTGTGTTATGCTGTGGTAGAGAGTTCAGTGTGCAGAGACAGTTTGGTTGCCAATGTGTGTCTTGTAAGTACGTACATACGTGTGTGTGTGTGTGTGTGTGTGTGTGTGGAAGAGAAGTTCCTTGCCACACCTTCTTCTGGAAGCTCTCCGTTAGTCTTTAGATTCCTTGCTTCATCTGGGTTGTAGCGAAGGAGAACGTCAGCCTTGTCATGTGTGTGTGTATGTGTGTGATGCTGTGGTGGAGAGGATTTTGAAGAACTATGGTGTGCTCTCTTCCCTTCCATCTTTAGTGAACCTGAAGAGATTGATAGAGAGACTGCCTGCTTGTGGTAAGTACTCCAACTTACGCAAGCAGTTGAAGATTGATATGGCAGGTGGGTGGGTGCATTGATGCCCCCTGCATTGATGGCCTACAGTGGTGATGCCATACCCTCCCTTTTCCCATCTTCCTTGTTTTCCTTCCCTCCTCTCCTCGCCCTTCCCTCCTCCCCTCGCCTTTCCCTCCTCCCTACATATCTCTCATCTTCTTCCTTCGATCTCTGAAGGCCCCGGTACAACCCTCACTCAAAGAATAAAAGACGTCGCAGCACGCAAGTCCATTCATGTCCGTAGATCCACCGCATATGAGCATACGCCCAGTACAGGCATGCTCACTCCCGTACCCACTCCCATTCCGTCGTCACGTGTATGTGTCACGCCACAGATGGACGGAATTTCGTCAGCCACCACGCCTCTGATGATGGTAGCGGATGCACTGTCGGTTGTCATGGCCAACGGGGATACAGCCGGCTCCAGTGGTCTAAACATACTGGCCAGCGGGGCAGCTAACAGGCCTAAACTTCCCAGCAGCCCTCTGATGGCAAAGATAAACGAACTGGGTGAGAGGGGACAAAGACAGATTGGGGAGCTACCGTGTGGTACATGGGTATGCGTATGTACTCAGTGAAAGCCGTGCCTAAACTTATGCAAGTTAGGTAGAATTTCTGCATTCGATGTTTGTAAGACCAGTGTGGTAAGAGATGAGAAGATTTGGATGGCAAGAAAACGTGATCCACTTCGTTGTCCTAGCAGATAGGTTCTTGGGCGGTGCAGGTTACAGTGAGAGGAGGAGTGGTGTGGTGGTAGAGGGAGGGGTGGAGTAAGAGTGTGATTTGTAGTCGAACACATCAGGCCAGCTACTGCTTGCAAGATTGCACAATCTACACTCGTTGCAGGTCTCCATGACAACCCAATGACATGGAATGTTGATGCGGTTCAGCAGTACATTGCCAAGTGTGGTTTCCTTGACATCTCATGGCAGCTGAAGGACGAGGTAAGCAGGAGTGTATCCATTGATATTGTTAAACTGTGTCCCTCACAGCTTGAAGCCACTTGGCTTGTTGTGAAGTCCTATTGCTGTGCATGGATGTCATTAGATGAGTCTTGAGTGTGGGGGCGTGTGACAGAACAATGCAATTGTGGAGCTGTCAATGCACACTGCACGACATTTTGGCCTGACCTGTCTTCATCAGTTCCAAACGGTTCTGTGACTGATACACAGACCTTAATGAACAAAATGCCTTTCAGCGTGAATCGTCAACCCCTTCAGTCACTTGCACGCTGCTCAGAGTCATCTACCCCCTTGGTGCTAAAGTTCTTCTTGACTGTAGTATCTGCTGTCCCAACCACATAGAGCTGTGTACAAATCTACCTCTGAATTAGGGACACCTCTCTATACAGGACAGCCAGCCTGGTCTCAGCCACCTTGTAATGAAAGATGCATGTCTCAGATCTGAATAGTATTATGCCAAATCTGTTGTAATTGTATTCCTAGTGTTGTCCTATCCTTTTTCAGGAGGTTGATGGCGAGGCCTTACTGGATCTCACTCCCGTTTGGCTGGTTCAGTGTCTGAGAATCAAACTGGGACCTGCCATTAAGCTCTGCAAGTGCATCGAGGAGTTGAGAGTGAAAGTGGAAACAGGAAAGCTCACCCTCTGATGGGATGATGCTACAGCAAACGCACTCATGCACACACAAGCCCATGGTTGTTTGTCACCTTTCCGGTTTTAATGTTTTTATGTAAAGGTACAAGTAATTAGGTAATTAGTCTGCTGCCGTTTTGTATTTGTTCCGCTAACTTAACTGGGTTTGTATTCTCCCCCTTATCATCTTATGTACTTCGAGTGACTGCTCTTTTGATAGGTCTAAACATTAACTGCTTGTAGTTGTGTTGTTTCACTGTTGGTGGCTACATTTTGTACTGCACTGAGCACCTTAATATCTGCATGTATGAACATTGGATGTAATAATTATCCTGAATCAGTGATTGTGTCTCTTCGTAAATCTATATTAATAAAGAGGAGTTGAAAACGGTTGTGCGCGATATCCTCGCGTGCGCGCAACCAAATCGCCACGAAACCTTCACAGCGCTTTGAAACCCCTACCGTAGAGTGTCCTCGAGGGGGCGACGTGCGCAAATACGCTTCAGCCGAGGAGCGCGCGGCGAAAACCCAGAAAACGACCGTCCGCCATTTTGGTTTTACGGAGAAAGTATACGGACTTCCGTTTTCAACATTACCTCATAACACAACACCTCCGTGCACGGTTTGCACGACAACGGCGGCAATGCCGAAGCGGCGGACGGTGCTGTCGTGTACGACTTATGCGCAATTGCATTGAAGTGACAATTGTCACAGGCAATTGCAAAGAATCTGATGTTTTTCTGCCATGGATTCCCTTAATACCTTCTGGTGCAAACATACCTTTTGAATTCAAGAGGCTCCAGTTTCCAATAAGAGTTTGTTTTGCCATGTCGATCAATAAGGCCCAGGGCCAAAGCTTGACAGTGGCAGGTCTCTATTTACAAGCACCCTGTTTTTCACATGGGCAGTACTATGTTGGGTGCTCACGGGTTGGCATGCCAAGGAATCTGTTCATTTGTGCACCTGGTGGCGAGACTAGGAATGTTGTTTACAAAGAAGCTCTTTAGAACATGTCATTACATACCAGTGCAGAATAAGCATGTGAACCATTTATATATAGCCATTCTTCACATATCAGTGCTTTGTCTGACAGTATTTTTTTGAAATAATACCTCCTACAACCTTTGCACATGCATGCCTGGAGCTGTCAGATGATATGCTGCTTTAGTATTGATCGCCATGGGAGTAACCTCCAATGCAGAGAAGCCTAGATTCTGCCTAGATACATGCAAGAGAGCGACAACTTTAGGTGTCAGTCTGCTGAACCATTCCTCAATTTCAAAAGGACGTGTTAGACATGCATGATGCCCACCTGCTGTGGCAATACAAGCAATGAAATATGACAGACCACTAATAGCAATGGAACTATAGGCTTCTATTGGTTCGCATAGCTTGGCTTTATCCAGAGGAGCATTGACATGGAATGGCCGTCATTGGACTACTGTCATGATCAATGACTTGCCTTGAGCACCATCATTTAGCTACAGGGTCGGCCATTGGAGAAAATGAACTAATGGATCATGCATTTGAGGAAGCACCGTCGCCGAGCCACCATCGCCGAAGCGCTGTTGCCCTAGCGCCGGAGCAGAGAAGCCCGCCGAAGGCGGGCTTCACTGCTAGTCTATATTAATAAAGAGGAGTTGAAAACGGTTGTGCGCGATATCCTCGCGTGCGCGCAACCAAATCGCCACGAAACCTTCACAGCGCTTTGAAACCCCTACCGTAGAGTGTCCTCGAGGGGGCGACGTGCGCAAATACGCTTCGGCCGAGGAGCGCGCGGCGAAAAACCAGAAAACGACCGTCCGCCATTTTGGTTTTACGGAGAAAGTATACGGACTTCCGTGCACGGTTCGCACATTGTTAGTGTGGAAGCGCCATCTAGAAATGCCATCGTGGGAACTAACATGAAATACTTTATGCATGTGATAACAAAAGTTACATTGATGATGTTTCATGATGTACCCAATAGCATAATTGCAACCATGCATTCTGCAGCTCAATAGGCTCAACAAACATGAATCTCTAGCTATATGCAGCATGATTAGCGCAAGCTGTGAAAATGTTGATAGGTTGTCATGATGTCGTCACCTGTTGCCAATGTTGTCATGATTAGCACATGCTGTAAAAGGTGGTTCAATGCCCAAGAGGAGATGTTCGTGCTCTCTGGCACGCAAAGGCATGTAGACGGACCATTGTGCCCAAATAAGCTACAGAAACATGGCATGTTCTGTGGTTTGCCCAAGCCAAACTGCCAGACAGCTTGCTTCGGCTACATATTCCCGGGATGGTGTTATTTGTATATGGTCAAGAGCTATATAGCTAGCTACCAAATGCAAGAAGAACTGAGAATTTAGCTAACAGTGGTACCATCAAGGCTCTGCCATTGAATTACAGTCGCCGGAGCGCCGTTGAAGGGCCGCTGTCGAAGGAGCGCCGTAGCAGTGAAGCCCGCCGAAGGCGGGCTTCACTGCTAGTACATAATATTATGGTACAGGCATCTATATCTACATAATATGCATCATACCCCCTTAATTACAGTATTATAAGAGTTGCCATCTTTTGTGTATAATTTACACGTAATATATATCAACTTAGAAGTATTAGCAATTCACTCAGCAACTTTGTACGGTCCCGTAACAAAATGGCAGCATTGGAGTATGCTTATACATTGAGGAAGCAAACTTCGCGTTCCCCCAAACGTTGTACGAGTCGAAATGCCACCAGCGCTGAGTTCCTAGAGGTTCAGATACCTCCGTGTGCCCTCGTCTATGACTGAGATCCATAGGTGTCCTGTGTCAAGCGCTACAAGCGCGCAAAAATTCGGTGGGAAGAAGAAGAATCAGCACGATTCTTCTTAAAAGATTCTTCTTCGTAAAAGATGGATTGACAATTTTAAGTCAGCAAACTAATGCATGTGAACAACTCTCAGTAACTTAATTATTCCTACGCCATGAACCCTTTTATATAGTTCCTTCATGAATTTACATATCCCTTTTGTTGGCAACCCCCTGCACAGGGGATAATGCCTTGAATGATTGATTGATTGATTGATTGAAGAAGAAGAATATGAAAAGGTGAAAATGGGGTATTAAAGAGCGACTACGACGCTTTTCCCTCGCGCGAACTCCAGGTTGAATTTGGGAACATTGTCGTACTTCGCACCTTGAAATAAGCCTATCCATGGCCTTGAATTGTTCCACTTTGCTACCGTTTCGCCAGTTTTGGCGACGCGCTTTAATACGTACATTAGATAGGAGCCGCCATTTTGAACCAGGGACATTCCTGATATTGTCAGCTAGAGTGGATAACACAGCCGGTTGTATACTGTATATGTGTGAGGGACGAAGTTGCTGAGTGAATTGCTATACTTCAAGTTGATATATTACGTAAATTATACACAAAAGATGGCAACTCTAATACTGTAATTAAAGGGGTATGATGCATATTATGTAGACATAGATGCCTGTACATATGTATGTACGAAGAGACACAATCACTGATTCGGGATACTTATTACATCCAATGTTCATACATATTGACGGGACCATGATTATGTAGGGATGCCTAACTGTACTTATGTTTAGATATTAGCTAGCTATAGCTAGGTAGGTTATTGAGAAACATTCATTATTATTTTAGCTAGCTATATTGGGCTTAGTTACAAGTACTGCGTATGTACGACGTAGAACGTTCCGCTGTTCTGGAGAATGCGGCTGGCTCACGAGACAGCACGAATACTATACCAAAATGAAGGCGGCAGTGTAACAAAATTTACGTTGCAAGTTAAATTCTTTATACTGTGTGCTTGTCAGATCATGGTACATATGTTAATTGCATACATGGAAGATCCCTTTTCAGACCTATATAGCTAAAAAAAAAAAAACTATGTGAAGTGGACATGTAAAGACAACAAGAAACAGTTAAATTTAGCTGTAACATGTCACAGACACCCCAATTCCTCAGATACATTGGTGGTTTGCTATGCATGCATTTGCCTTGGGGTCATGCTAGTCTTGCGCACCGACCACCCTTACCTTGATCATGTTGCTATTTTTGCACAATTGTGCAATAAAAATGCGAAGATAGGAGAGAAAAAGTGTGAAGTAGGAGCTGGCACACGAGACTAGGTTTGCACACGTTTCATGCATGAACATTATGAATTATATTATATATTGCATACAGGAATGCAAATTAGTGTAATTCTGTTCACAAATAAGCACACATTAATAAATCAATTTCATTAGGCAAATTAGCATTCATCAAATTGATGTTAAGAGTCAAGCAATATCAATGTTATCTCGAGATATATAATATACGTATATAATACTGTATATACTGTATATACTGTATATATATATACTAGCAACTTATACACAAGACACCAGCTTGCAAACACAATACAGGTTCCACTGTATAACACACTGTCTGCCATCGTTTTCCTGTGCCTTCTAGGCACCTTCCCTTCCAAGGTGTGTGGATGAGGGCCACATGCAATAAACTGGAGTGCTTTCTGCCAAAATACATGAGCAAGCACAACGTACCGTGCACCTCAGTTTCACCTGGAAACTTCAATACTGCACACCTGAATGTAATGTATGTATGTATGTATATCCCAATTGTCTTGAATGTCATGCAGTATTACAAGAAAGTAGTATCGTGTGAATCGTGACTTAGTTATCATTACATAGGAGTATACATTATGGGAAGCCTATCGGGAAGGGCATATCAAAAGGTTGTGCCTATTTGATTCATGACTACAAATATATCAGTGGCGGTGAAATTCGCATCAACTGACAGCCTGTTCTGATGAAACTTTCACTGGACTCCTCTCTGGAGATTTGGAGAACTGTGACACCAGAGACATTTTCCTGCCGTTCAGCTGCTGGGGAGATCCGAGGGAAATTTTCCTTGCTGTTGCATCAATGACATCCCTAGCAACTGCTTGGTGCCTGTCCTTCCACACCTGAGCAGCCACATACATCCGTGCAGTGGAAGAAAGAGTGCAAGAATGAATACAATATATATTATACATGGCTGTATACAGATTTACAAATGTGATGATGCAACATGCTAATTCCAAGAAACCCTGATTTCAGGCCTGGAAATCCAATTAAGACATTCTGCCTACCACATATTGGTACACATCATGCAAGTATTTCACACACTAGCCAAATGGAAACTGTCTTTCCAACATTTCGGTAGCATACGTACAGCTACAATACTTGACAGGAGAGATACCTAGACACTCAGGCATTTTCAAGTACCCTTTCTTCCTTGCCACATTGTAATACCCCCAGCAATTGACCACAAGAAACAACTAACACTAGATACAGAACACTGTCCCTAGCAATGCTGCATTCAATGCATTGATCCCAGCAGAGACATTATGCTTCCAAAAACAGTCAATCTATCACCAGCTCCCGCAGAGAGCACCAAGGATATGAAGGGAGATGGTTACCTCAACACAGTAAGGCAGACGACAGAGACTGCAGCTTGGTGGAGGGATACTGAACATGACTACTTCTGAGTGGTCACATGACTCACCTGTGTGTCACAGATAACCTTCAGCTCAGACTCAAGCTCTTCGTTCCTCTTCCTCAGCTTGGCCAGAGAGTCTCTGTTGGACTGTTCCACTTGCAGTCTGTCCTCTGCCTTGTCCCTTTCCTTCTCCAGGGTCTGCATAGGACACAGATGCGTCTGAAAGTCGGGCAAGCATGGAGTGCAATACACAATTTCGGTGTATTCGACTCCATGCTTGCCTATTGAATATGCATATGTCTATTGAATATATATGGCTCCCATTGAATAGGAATGGGCTGTGGGGCACATGCAGGGATGCCCAGTAACGCCAGAGGGGACATGATGACTCTGAAGGGCAGTGTGACCTTTGGGAAAGATGCACACAGGCAGTGGTAGCAGACAAGACTAACAGTCACACAACCCAAGCATTCAACAACCTATACGTACACATGCAGATGTATGTACAAGTATACTGCACCACACAATGTGACACACGCATGTAGGTGCACACACACACACACACACACACACACACACACACACACACACACACACACACACACACACACACACACACACACACACACACACACACACACACACACACACACACACACACACACACACACACACACACACACACACACACACACACACACACACACACACACACACACACACACACACACACACACACAGGTGCTAAACTGGTCCACCATGTGGCCAAAAGCACACACCACTGATTGTCACAGGCCCACTTCATAATGGTACCACCACCACACATACACAAGTACACGCACACCACCAATACTGCGACAGTGCTCACCTTACACTTTCTCTGTAGAGAGGCATTGGTCTTCCTCAATCCCTTCTCGGATTGCCTCAACCTCTCATTATCTACATTGAGACTCTACACAACACAAACACAACAGGAGAGGAAGGGAAATGACACTCACAAGGGAACATACATACATACATACATACATACATACATACATACATACTGTACATACATACATACTGTACATACATACATACGTACGGTGCATAGAAAATTATACAATAGTTCTGATTAACGCTTCTCGGTGATTTCCCTTGGTTATTCGTGAATATTTTAGGTTGACATGTAGCAGTTATCCGTTAAACGGCAATGGTTAATCATTGCAATTCGTACCTAGATGTAGTGAGCGCAGCGACGCACACACCATCTTTATTGAACTGTAAGTAGAGATCGGTGAAAACGTTTGCCAACATGCCAACAAAATGCATGAACTTCTCATCCTATCATGCTGTCATAACTGGTGTATCATCTCCTGTACAGGGCAGTGCCCAAGTGTGCCCGTTTTGGATATTACTACTTGATAACATTTGCCTGGAGTGATGGAGAAGGCCATTATGCAGTGTGGCAACAACAACTCATGCACTGATGAGAAGGTATTCCTAGATTCCGTCACAAAGCTTCACAGGGAGGAGAACTGTAACACGCGATTCGGAGCCTGCAGATTAAGTCGAAGTCGCGACTACAGAAGGCCTTTGATGTGAATTTGCGACCAGAGGCCAGCCCAACTGAGGAGAAAATCCAGACAGCCAATGCAAACAAAAGTGAGCGAAGTACAGTTGCACAATCCGTTGTTTGTCGTATGCTGATAACACCATTCTGTCTTTCGCCAGTACTGAAAACTGAGCTGTACGTAACTACATACCCCCGTATATGAGCTATTACATTACTTGCTACTGATTAACCATCACTTGCTAATGGTTATCCTTACACGGTTCACCGTTTCTTAACCTTTAAACACTAATAACCATAACGGTTGTCAGTAAGTGTTATGCAAGCTGGTGTGTAACTTGTACAAGTTCGCTAACTACACGGCTTGAAAGTAGTGACTGGAGAAAAAGAACCACAACCCGGTGCCTGAACTGGGTCGTCGGTCCGGACCATCGACCCGGTCATAGCCTATGCCCTAAAGGCAGAGCTTCAGCCATGCAAGCCACCGATGTGGCCACGATTCTTCTTCCCCAATCGCCATAACGGTTTTCGGGCAGCATAATGCTTCCTATGCACTGCAACATAGTTATGAACAGTGCTTCTAACTTGTTTTCCCTGCAGCCTCATAGGCAAGCCATACAAGGGTAGAAATTTTGTAATACCACCTCATGCAACGTTGGAAAATGTCACAACTGTCACGTGAAGTCCCAATTACATACATATTTAGCAACCTGCACAATCAAATGGGCTGAACCATTCACAAGGTGTGAGTGAGGCTCGGCAGTACCTACAGTACCATGGTCAGGACACTGCCTCTACAGTATAACCGGTCTATAAAGGGCACTTTGAATAAGGGACACCTCTGTAATAAGGACACTGTCTGCAGTCCCAACAACACAGGTAGAGCTGTGTACAAATCTACCTCTGAATTAGGGACACCTCTCCATACAGGACAGCCAGCTGGGCCCCAGTGGTGTCGTTCATAGAGAGGTTCCACTGTATCTCTTACTGGAGGTAGTGCCATCATCCATTCATTTACAGCGGACAAGGAATTAACACCAGTGTTCTTTTCCGAAGCAAACTTTACAAGTAAGCTTCAAAAAGCACTAGGCACTGAATTATGCACAGTATATACCACACAGTGACGCATTCAAATTAAACATTGACAGTAGTTTTACATAAAAGTGATGTCAAACTGTGGATCGTATGCCTTGTATACCACACCACACAAAATACTGCCTTGAAAGCAACTTGTGCATGAAGTCTTGCGGAACAGTATGGAATAAAGACTGACAGAGCCAACATCTTTGACTAGCACAAATGCAACTCACTTTTATTTGCTTCTCAAAATCAGATTCCCTTAAATCAGTCTCTGACCGTGCCTTCCTCACCGGCCTTGGAACAAAGCCGGCGCTACGTGAATGCTGTGTGAAGGAGCCTGTTGCACTGGGGGGCGGGGCTGAGGGGGCAGGGAGAGACTTCGATAGGATACCTGGCATCACCTTATCCTGATGGGCCTTGTACAAGCCTCCCGAGAGGATGGGGCCTTGGAATGCCCCACCCCACTGGCCACGTAAGGCTTGATCGGAGGAAGGAGGTGGTGCACCGTGAGGAGAAGACAGTCCGTGTTGAGTTGTGGCAGGATGGTGGGGAGGACCCGTCTCTGGCCTTTGAACAGCCTTCACTCTGAGCATACATGTGTGAGAGGTTGTATGAATTTTCAATGATGACATTTGTCTAATGATTCTGGGCTAAGGGAGAGCCACACAGCTATGTAAGTGCACAATAAGTGCATGAATGAATGAATGAGTGAATGAATGAATGTGTGTGTGTGTGTGTGTGTGTGTGTGTGTGTGTGTGTGTGTGTGTGTGTGTGTGTGTGTGTGTGTGTGTGTGTGTGGGTGTGTGTGTGTGTGTGTGTGTGTGTGTGTGTGTGTGTGTGTGTGTGTGTGTGTGCGTATGTGTGCGTGTCTTGTGCGTCTTGTGTGTGTGTGTGCGTGTGTGTATGTGTGAGCGTGTGCATGCACGTGTGTGCGTATGTGTGTGTACGTATGTGTGTCTTGTGTGTCTGTAGTCTGTACCTATTCTTCTGACTCTCTTCCAGCTGTTTCCAGTTGTTATACATCTCTTCACAACACTTGTTCATATGGATCAGTTTCTGGAGACTCAGGCTGAAAGCGACTGCAGAGTCAAAGAGATGAACCAGAGCTGAACAGACATCAAGGTGCAATGGGAAGCCGAGTTCCTATCTAACAGGATAAACCGTCTCCATGGGCTTACAACACCCTAGCAATACCCTAGCAACACCATAAATGGCACTGACCCTGAGCAGACTACCCCATAACCCACCTGGCCATTGTGAGAACTGCATGGATTCCCATCCACACACACACCACACCACACACGCACACACACACACACACACACACACACACACACACACACACACACACACACACACACACACACACACACACACACACACACACACACACACACACACACACACACACACACACACACACACACACACACACACACACACACACACACACACACACACACACCAATAGGACTGTATGACTGTGAACTCAACTCTATGGCTGCAGTATGCATATTACCTTACATAGTGTGATGTTGCCACTGTTGTGGTATGGGTGTGTGTGTATGAATGTAAACTCAACTCCTTGGCTGCAGTACGCATACTTTACATAGTGTGATGTTGCCACTATGTGTGTGTGTGTTTCACACCAATTGGTGAAACACACACTATACATGAGTCCGACACACTCTACAACACTTTCTAGGTAATTGGGTACATGTACTTGGCTTTTCCCCACACCATCCGATGCGTACACCAGTTTACACTAGCTTTGTACGCTCGACTGTGCTATACAAGCTAAGCAATTGTCGCACATGTTACTACACACACACAACAAAGAATGTCTTTCCACCAGTGCCTATACACTCAATACAGTTCACTTCTACCGTAACAATGAGGTATTCATCACTGGCATCCAACAGGGAGGAGATCAAGCCTGTGTGTCTGCATCACAGGCAGAAGTGGGCCACCATAAGACACTGTTAGATCCCCCCCCCCCCCCCTGGTGGACTCACCTCTCCCTTACTCAACATATGCCCCATCTGACCTTGTCTGAGTGCGTTCTACACAACACACTATAGTACAACTATATGTATTTCATTGCTTAATCAAGTGACAGAAGGCTCCCAACACGTGTTACCGCTAGCCATACACGACGTGTTGGGGTAATGCAAGTAGGTTGCAAAATGTAGTTCCTTTGACTAACTAATGGGTCATAATAAGCCCAATTTGCAGTGTGCAGTGGACTTGGTCCTGCGACTCCCCTCTTCCTTTTACACTACAGTACCATTAGCTCCTCTTCGAGTAAGGTCTACACAGCAAATGTCGATGCCGTACATTGCGATGTGTGGAGCGGATTTGCATGCGCTCAAGCACACACACAAACATACATACACACATGCGTGCACGCACACACACATGCACACACGCACACACGCACAAACACACCTGAGATAGCCTGCGACTGGTCTTGCACACTGAGCCTGAGTCGCACCTCGCGGTCCAAAGACACTGCAACATCCTCTCCCATTCGGTATAACTCCGTTACAGCTTGCTTCAAACTGCACCCAGGAAGGAGGGGGCACACTTGTTACACACTATCACAAACGCTTTACATTCGACCCGTACCGCCCCGCCCATCAATCTCCACTTAAACAAACACGGAACGGCCTCGCATGCTCAGCTCTACACGCGTCTTTAACCCTCCGCGCCCTCCCGGCTCTTGGCGCGAAACTATCACATGCCACCAGGCCGTGTTGGTCCAGTTGGTCCTACCGCAGCATCCACGCTAATGGGGCTCACTGCGCTGTATACTTGTCAAACGCGCATTTCTCTAGTAGTAGCGCTGCGTATATACACGCGCTGACCGACTCACTCTTCCGACCCGTCTTCCTCCGCAAGTCGCTCCAGGTCCTTCAGTTTGGAGACGAAACCGGGCATCGTCTGGAAGAGAGTGGCGTGCACTGGGTCGGACATCCTGCACACAGGGACCTAGACCACTCCCCGGCGTGTCACAGAACTGTACGCGAATACCCAAGGGTGCGCTCGCCCTCCGTGGAATGCTGGCCTAAGCTATGATGCCACTACACACTCTGTGGCGGCCATCATAACCTATATTCGTACATGCACTTCCGCCTTGAAATAATATTAAACTCATTCGTATAGAAGTTAAAGAATTAATATGCTTTTCTATTGGTACGTTTACTATATATTACTATGAGTAGTTCACATAGATCGCTCTCAGGCTTAACTTCTTGCGCCTTCAGTGGTCAGAATGGAGCCTGCAAAAGACGAAGCACAGAGAACAATACAGCATCCCTTCAGCACTGCACATACGTAGACACACTTTAGAATACCACCAGTACACATCCAGATACCACACTACAGGGTGTGTGCGTGTGCGTGTGCGTGTGTGTGTGTGTGTGTGTGTGTGTGTGTGTGTGTATGTGTGAGGGTGGGGTGGGGTAGTCTCTCGCACTAGCCCCTACCTTTGCGTTGCTACAACACGAAGGTAGGGACCAGCGCATG
>OX465052.1:1477441-1499692 GCA_949841015.1 Aplysina aerophoba | reverse complement strand
AGTGTGAAGGTGTACTGATGTGCCCGCCACCAGGAGCCATACCTTGTGGTGAATGAGAACGCTGGTTGGAGGGAGAGGGGAGGCACCCTGACCCCAAGTGATGCCAACCAGGAGCATGTGATGCAACCTACATATAATGTGATGCAATCATGAAACAGCATGGTAGATACAGAGATGTGATACAAATATATCCATGTGTACGTGTACACGCACACACGCACGCACGCATGCACACACCTGTCCATCCCTGGTGCCAGCAAATGTCCACAATCACTGCAGACACAAGCAGCAAAAACAAGCGGCCAACAATGGCTTGCACTCTTGCATGGCAGCGTGACACACCCCTCTCCTCCTCCCCGTCCTTGCCTCCATCCTCCTCACACCTAACCAGCAAGGTCTCCACCGTTTCACAGCAGAGTGCAGCTGCAGGTGTGGACTTGTCCACTAACTCCCCGTTCTCCCCCTTCATCCACATCAACAACTCCTTGAGGTCCTTAATACAGACATTCACAAGTGAGAGGTTCAGTTCACAAGCGCACAGACAAGTCAAACATATAGTCAATAGTCAATATAATATAATACAATACAATAGTCAATAATATAATATAATACAATAGTCAGTCTAATATAATACAACAGTCAATATAGACAAATGACAAATAGTCAAACAAATCAACAAATAATGAAGGAGTGATGAAGACAACGGTGATTGCTAAGACATCTAAAGAACAACTTTGATGTGGGCTAGCGATTAATGAACAAACTTCAAAACATGCACAATTGAGAAAGCATTCCATTCCTTTTGAGATTTCCTGGTTTTATTGCTGAACTTTTCATTCATTTACACTCATGAGGGCTCTAACCCCAAACACACTATATAGGCATCCTATTCAAGTAATTGCAGACGTGTGGTACAGTATGTCAATGCAGCAGCAGCACTCTTCTTTACACTTCTACCCCAAACACACTAGACGTGTGGTATCTGTCTGTGCAGTGGCAGCACTCTCCCAATACACGACTCTCAACAGAACTCAAGCACAGGCATGAGTGAGTGAGTACCTCGGGTGGTGTTTTCTGGGCTGCCAGATCTGACAACAGAGCCCTGCGAAGCCATGGGAAGGTGCTCGGAAGGGTAAAAAACAACTTAACAAACATTGTAAACAACGTCAACAAACACTTTCAAACAATAAGCATCACATCATGTTAACAATCCCCAATATTATATTACCAAAAGACCAACACCACCAGCAATGACTGACTACTTGTCGCAGCAGTCGCCAGCAGTCACGTGTGTGCGTGTGCGTGTGTGTGTGTGTGTGCATGTGTGTGTGTGTGTGCGTGTGCGTGTGTGTGTGTGCGTGTGTGTGTGTGTGTGTGCGTGTGCGTGTGTGTGTGTGTGTGTGTGTGCGTGTGTCCACAGAGCTCACCCTGAGTTTGTGAGGTGGTCTGTGTACCTGTCTGCCCACTCCTGTCTACACGCTTCACACACCGCCACACACCGTGTGAGGAACCTCAGCACTCGCTGCAGGGGGAGGGGAGGATAAGGGTGGTTCCAAGGGGGGATTACACCACTCGGGAACATGGAGTAGAGGAGAGGAGGGGAGGGAGGGGTCAAGGAGGGAAGTGGAAGGGGAGGAGGAGCAGAATAGGAGGGGAGGAGAGGGTAGGGTAGGGAAGGGTCAGGGAGGGAAGTGAAGGGTTAGGGAGGGAAGTGAAAGAGAAGGAGGAGAATGGAAGGGGAGGGATAAGGAGAAGAGGAAATGTGTAGGCATATTATAGGGAAGGCAGAAGAAAGCAGAGATGACAAGCATTGACGCTGGAGAAGTAATGGAACAGATTACATACAGACTTAGTTGCCCGAAGGTCTGAGGTACGTGACCAAATTCAACTGGTCCCTAAAGACAGGTGGTCCCTAAAGACAGGTGGTCCCTGAAGACAGGTGGTGCCTGAAGACAGGTTTGTCCCTACTGCTCACCTTCTGGGCCTCTTCCTCCAGTTTGCCGTCCAACAACATAAACCCTTCCACAAAGAGTGAGCTCCGAGGGGTGGGGTGAGAGAGAGTGGAGCAGGCATCAGCAAGGGACTGCATCATCAGGGGAACAGTAGACCTGGGTGGGTGGGGCAGGAGTGGGAAAATGGGTGGAGGGGCATAGGTGAAGGGGTGAAGACAAGGGCGGGATGAGTCATGGGCAAGAGAAGGTAAGAGAGAGAAGGAGGAGAGGGAGAAACGACTTGATATCGTACAGGCTCATTGCTATGTCGTTGGTAACTAGCAAACTGGTCTTAAGCCTGACTCCCAGTAGCAGACCACCTTATGTTCTTTGTGGTGAATGCACTCTGACAGCAATACAGGTCATATACAAAGCTGACATACTGGAGCAATGATCCACCCCTGACTGACTGACCTCTTCTCTGAAGCCAGCTGCCTCGGGACAGGGGCCTTGAGAAATGAGATTAGGTTCTCGAACACTGCCAACTCTGAGCAGGCCTGTGGATTGCTAACAGCTAGGAGGGAGCTGGGGGGGGGAAGGAGAGGAGAGGAGGGGCAGGAGAGGAGGGGCAGGAGGGGAGGGGCAGGAGAGGGGAGGAGGGGCAGGAGAGGAGGGGAGGGGCAGAGGGGAGGGGAGGGGAGGGGGCAGGAGAGGAGGGGAGGGACAAGAGGGAAGGGGAGGGGCAGAGGGGAGGGGAGGGGAGGGGGCAGGAGAGGAGGGGAGGTGGAGACACACAAGATATTGTTACACACACCACAGGCTACAGACATACGTGCATGTGTGCGTACCTACAGACTTGCTGCAGGTAAGTGATTGCGAAGAGAAGTACATCACGAGGCACATTTGTAGGTGAGATGTAGTGAGGTAGTAGCACACGGCAGCACACTGGGGGGAGAGGAGGAGGGGGGGGGGGTCACAGCGGAGAAGACATGTGGCAGACTGACCTCACACAATTCAAAAATGCACCCAAAGCCAACACTGCTGTCATTTGCGTGCTGGTGCGGAGAGTAATGGTAAGGTATTGTTGGACAGGTGATGATTGCTGCATGTGTGTTGTGAATTAGAAAGATCCTGAGCGATACCACACATGGGGTTTGCAGGGGATCACAGCACGAGGATCACAGCGCGACAGTGGTACAGTATGTTGGACCAGCTGCACAGTTCACTGCTGAAGTGAAATGGTTTGTGCTGACCCGCATTAGATTCGATCGTCACCTCACCATCAAAGCCTTCTGCCAAAGTGGCTGCATGGCCGCACTCTGGCAAGGGGAGGGCGGAGCGCAGTAGGGCAATGGCCTCTCGAGGCAAGCTGAGGCAGATCTCCAAGTTCACCTTCAGCTGCGGAGGAAGAGAAGAGAAGAGGAAGAGATGAGGATGAAGTAGCTATGCTTGGAATCCTCACAGTATGCTCCGGAGGAGAACACCTGCAAAGGTTACATGTGTAGACACTGGCAAGTTGAGGCAGTTACACGCACCGCCAAAACCACAAAGAGGTGTACGTACATCAAACCACATGGCCTCACCCATCAGCCCCACCCATCAGCCCCGCCCACCTGGCCCCACCCACCTGCTTTGTAGTCACACTTATCACACTTGGCTGGTAGCACTGGAGGGTGTACATGAACAGTTGGTATGCAGCAGGGTAGCCATCTGAGGGGGAGAGGGAGGGGAGGGGGAGGCAGAAAGCAGACAGTTCGAATAAATCTAACTTAAGCACAACTTAAGTTTCTAGATCCAATGACACACACACGAATGCATGCACATGCACACACACACGCACACACACACACACACACACACACACACACGCACACACACACACACACACACACACACACACGCATACACGCACGCACACACACACACACAAACACACACACACACACACACACACACACACACACACACACACACGCACACACACACACACACACACACGCATACACGCACACACACACACACACACACACACACACACACACACACACACACACACACACACACACACACACACACACACACACACACACACACACACACAACTCACTTGAGTGGAGCTCTGTGGCTAAAGCATCCAGGCAAGTGGCATAGAATGCATCGAGTGCCTCAGGCTGACACTGCCTATAGCAGAGCCGCAGTGACTGGGCAACAGGCGACGGGATGTTGCTGGACCAGAAGGATTGGCTCACGTCTGGGGAAGGAAGGAAGGACGAGGTAAGTGGATGGAACAGAGGGAGGTTTGGGGAGGAGGTGGACAGAGAGGAAGATGAGGAGAATGGGATGAAAGGGCGATAACACTTTTGTGACTGTAGGGGAGAATGGAAGTAGGGGCTAGTCTGAGCGTTTGTGCGCTGTGTTATGCTGTCCTATGCTGAACAGAAGCAGAACACACTCACTCAGGATGTCTGGAGTGCCTTGTGTGAATGTGTTCCGTACATGCTGTGCCAAGTCTCGCAGCCAACTCTGTCGCAGGGATGGGGTGGTTAGTGCATGATAGGCAGAAATGGATGCTGACATAAGAAGTGAAGAGAGTGACTCACAGATTGCTGTTTGCCAAAGCGACTCTTGGCGACATTGAAGCAGTCTTCAATTTCAGTAGCATCAAGCTAAAACAGGGAGAGCATGAGGCAGTGAAGCAGGTGAAGTCCTTCAGTCCACCAAGAACAGACGAAACAACAACAACCATGCTCCAGCACACCCACTACACTCACATTCCTCAGCACATCTGTAGCCGAGGGAAGAGAGTGATCTTTGTCATTCTTCTCCGCTTTCTTAGGAGGTCTGTGCTTGGGCTGTGTCTGCTTTACTGCATTGGGCACAGCCGGCTTTGGTGGGGGAGCAGGGGGGGTGTCCTCGGGAGGTGGGGGTGTTGGAGGAGCATTGTAGGCACTAAACTTGGTCTCATCTTGCCGCACAGGAGCTGCAAGGAGGAAGGAAGGAATGGCAGGGGACCTCGAAAGTTACATACGTATTCTGCCATTTCGCACACAATACACACACGTACGTACATACGTACGCACATACAAGCACACAACAACAACAACAACAACAACAACAAAGGCTCAACAAGGACAGATTGATCTAGCCAATATGCAGAGGTGTGGTGTATGCGGTGTGAGCACAGAGACATCATCAGCTCTGCAGTCCACACAAAGACAGAAGGATGAACCAAAGTGGTAGCCACACAAGTGATGAGGGAGCATCTCCACTCTCTACCACATACGTATATGGAAGCACATTGACTGAGAGACAGAACTCCTAGGAGCCAGTTAAGACAACAAACACACATCCCTCACAGCTGCAGGACCAATAAACTGCTGGATTACAATATTTAAAAGTCAAATTCAAAATTCAGCCAACCGATCAATTTCACTGCCCCTCAACTTATCCCCATGGGGCTCAAGACAGGGAAATAACATGGCCACCTTGCAAAGAGACCTCCTTCTTGTATCTCTCATCCGGGAGGCAAAGCGCTTGACCAGAGGGGTGCAAGGGCTGCCTGCCCTCGTCAAGCAGAAGTGCCAAGAGCTGGATGACAACTTCAGGGCACAGATAGACCCCACATGGGCCTTTAAAGTGGTTGCCAACAGATGGTTAGTACCTCACACACCTCCGCAACATTGTGGAAGCTACGGTTGTATGCATCTTTAATTTTTCTTTAATTCCTTTAATTCTGTTAATTAAGTTCTAAAATTATCAAAATAATTAGTCTTCTCTATGTGCTCTGCTACACGTAGTGGCTATGTCCCTTTAGAAGTGCATGGATGGGTGGAGAAAGTGGATTTTGGAAAGCTGCCTGGAGAGGTGCTGCGGAGAGTGTCCTCCGCCTCTCTCATCACAGACCCAAGCATCGCGTCTGCTTACAGGACCACGGCGGAGGAGGAGGGAGAGCAGGGCGAGGAAGAGACAAGCAAGCAACAACAGGCTGACACTCTGGCAGCCACACACCATACCTACTGATCCCTAAACGATGCAGCTTCACAGAGACTGCCCTTTTTCTCATCCCAGCATGTTGTATACAGTAGTAAACAGATTGGTGCATACAACACTCTCACTCCTCACCCTTAGCCCCATCATGACACCAGTCAGTGTTGTAGTTCACCGCACGCATCATCCTTAATGATTTCTCTGCAACATCTAGCTGCACTGCTGCAGCACATTGCTATTGTACGATTTAAACTCACGCGCATCCGATAGTAACACCGGAGTGAACGACTGTCCTTTCTTCTTCTTCTTCGCTGGTTCCTTCTTCACAGGCTTGCCTCCTTTCACCGTCTGCCACGACTCCGCCATCTTTTTAAATGAAATTATAGACAAAATGGCGACTGAGGAGGAGCTTGTTATGCGAAATGTAAGGGAGGCATTTACACTGGAGCTGTCTTGATTGTACTAAAAAAGCTGTATAGTGCCCACACTTAATTTTTCAGTTCAAATACTCCACTTCTGCAGATGAAGCAATATGTGGCTTTCTACAACAAGATGACTGAAAGTTGCTTCCAGTCGTGCGTGCGTAGCATGGGCTACCGAGAGCTGACACAGGATGAGGTCGGTGCACTGGACACGCGGTAATGGTCTATTAGTGTAGCGAACCTATTCAAACCTCTAACGTCTGTGAGACATGCCCTGGCTGCTTTGAACAGGTGTCTCAGTCTGTGCACTGGAGTGCGCAGGTTGTACGAGGGAGGCTGGCTGCTTTACACATGTTCGCTCGATAGTTACCACTGTCCGTTCATGTATGAAATTAGGCGACCCACACTTACACATGTTCACCAACCACTGTGACCATTCATGTCATATGAACTAAGGCAACCTATACTTACACCTGACCTGTCACCAATCATTGTTGCCTTAACTTGCTGTGCAATTCCTTGTAGCAAGGACCTCTTGGACCATTTCCCTCTCTGCAGATGTCTTGTGTTGAGTCTTGTGCTATAAAGTTAATACAGTCTAACAACCGCATAGTTGCTGCTGCCACCGAGCTCAACTTAGGGTCAGTGCAGAACTTCCCTGGTGGTGGCAGGATGTAGCAGAGACAGAGATGTGTGCACCACGGTGTGTGTGTGTGTGTGTGTGTGTGTGTGTGTGTGTATGTGTGTGTGTGTGTGTGCAGAAGTGCTGCAGGCACAGGGCACTGCACTGCACTGCCCGCCTCTCACCCTGAGGAGTTGTCTCTGTGTGTGCCTGTTCAGCTAATACCTTTTGCATATACGAATTCAGTGTATTGAAGCCCAATGTCTTGGGCTGTAACTTGTAGATATAACTTATTGATGCATCCATTGTGTCATTGCCAATGATTGCACAGTGCACGTGAGTGCATTCACCATCCTAATGCCTGGCGCAATCGATGCTAGACCAGTACGTCGACAACAGTGTCTTGAGGTGCTTTGACTCAGTGTTGCATGTATTTGCAAATTAAGTTTACATATAGCAGGAGTAGTCTCAACTCCAATAACAATTAAACACATGTACTGAATCTCTGCCTAGTCATCGGTTTGTAACATTTGGCCCACAAAAGACCAGTGATGTGTGCAGTACCACTGTGTGGATGTCAAAAGACCTGCTCTTTCTGTTTTGCATGTATTCAGGTATATACGTTATGGTCTTGCCTGCTTACGACCGTTCTTGTGTCGGTCTGACCTCCACCTCTCCGCTGTACCCGTTATGTTGGACCTTCTCCAGCTCTGCTATGTAGCTCGCTGGGAGGTTGCATTCCTTTGCACCGTCTATGATACACTGCAGGTACTGAGGGGAGGGGAGATCCACAGTGGGGTCGAAGGGTGGGTTGTTAGGATGCACATAAATGTGGCAGTGGACCACCTCGCCATCTGCACACACCACATTAACCTCTACCGAGTCATAGCCAGGTTCCTGGCGGTGCATAGCGGAGATTTCCTCTCTGGTCACAGACCAGACGGCACCCCACACGGAAGACCCATCCTTACGCAGTACGTTGGCCTTGCCACCTCTCCACTCGCCGTCAAAGGGCTGGGTCCGAGATGAACTCCTGAACTGTAGCTCGTAACCTTCCAAGCAAGCTGTCTTGTGGAACACCGCAGACGGTGCATTGATCCTAATCCGCCAGGAGCTCATGTTCGAAGCAAAAGAGAAATACATGCACCTATCACTGTCCAAGTGACTGCTACCGTTGGTGGCCAATGGTGGCGGCCTGACCTCCACCTCTTCGCTGTACCCGTTATGTTGGACCTTCTCCAGCTCTGCTATGTAGCTCGCTGGGAGGTTGCATTCCTTTGCACCGTCTACGATACACTGCAGGTACTGAGGGGAGGGTCGGTCCACAGTGGGGTCGAAGGGTGTGTTGTTGGACTGCATGTACGTTCGACAGTGAAGCGTTTCTCCGACAGCATTCACTACCGCCACCTCCATAGCGTTATAGCAGTGCTCCTGGCGGTCTAGCGCTGACACGTGCTCCTTATCCATGCTCCACACTGCCCCCCACACGGATGCGCTATCCTTTGGAGCAATAGTTGCAGTTCCTCCTTTCCACTGACTTGCAAAAGGCTGTCCGGAGATGCTCTTGAATTGCAGCGCGTAGTCACTTAAGCGGGCGACCCCGAGCAATTTCGCAGACGGCACATTAATCTTGATACGCCAGGAACTCAAATTAGAGCCAAACGCAAAGTACAAATACCTGCCCGAAGCATCACGCCCGTGAGCGTCAGATCCGCGTTCCTCGATGCCAGCCATTTTGTTGACGTTACAATTTCTCCCTGCAACAAAACCAGTTCCAGCTTCTAAGATCACAATTAATGTAAACTTTGATATTGGTCTATATGGAATTATAAATCTAGAAGCCTCGGAGCAGCATGTACACCTGCATGTGTCTCAATGTGACGCAGTACAAGTTGACAGCTCTACTTTGGTGGCTGAGCGTATCCCACCACCCCGCAGGCCAGGCGGCCTCCGGCATGGCCTGTGGTCTTGCTGTCAGGGTGCCCCCCTTGGCCCAAGTCATCTTCATCCTCATGCACCTACAGCGAGTGGGGGTGAAAGGTCAGAGAGGTAACTATGCTGTAAGTGTTCAAGACACTGCTACATACAGGCATTGTACCTGCTACAACTCATGCGACAGTTCAAACACGATAACACACAACAGTTCGGTCGCTATACCACTGAGCGAGGTGCATAGTGAACAAGTGTGGGAAATGGTTAATGAGGTGCTATGAACAACTGAAATGCTCATCTCAAAAGGCTCCAATTTCGATACATCCATAACTATATAAAGAGCACTTGAGATGCCCACTAAAGTCCTTGCGTCAAATTTGGTAAACTTGGTTGGTATTGACTACTATACCAATTTTCTAGAAAACATTTAACGCCTGACTCATCTGCTACCTCCACACACACGTGGGGTCCAAAGGAGTGCCAGTTCACTAAAGTAAGTGCACAAAAATGTCACAATTTTGTCCACTGTGACAATTTGCCACTATCATAGTAGTGAGGCTAATTTTGTTGTTCAGTTGACTCTTCAAGCAAGATAGGAGACCGTTAGGAAAGCAAGATGTTCATTCACTGGTGAACAACATCTCCCATCCCCCTGAGACCACATTGGCCACAGACAGACTGAGACCACCTGTCAACTACAATACTCCTGCCAAGGTTCATTAAGTTTGCCCCACACTACTTATGTATGAAGTTACAACAAAGTGAAAATCAAATTGCAAACAAGCCTCAGTGGGTGTGAACTAGAACTCCGAAACATCTCCAGAGCTGCCTTCATATGACAGTATCAGTGAGTTGCATGCTCAGTGCATTGCATACAGCTAAGAGAACTTTAAAGACAGATAGACAAACAGACAGACAGACAGACATACTAGCTTACAAACACAGACACTGCACTGCACATTGCAGTCACATGACTGCAGCATTGAAGAAGCAGTCTCATGTGATTCGATTTCAATTGCTGCATGTGAATGTCTGTTGTAATGTTCAGACAGTCGGCTGCCAAGTGCAATGTGCAACTGGAACAAAAAATAATGAAACTTTTGCAAGATCGAGTCTCCAGTCCCACCTCCCTCATCACCCCACCCACCACCACACTGCGTCCGATGATGGAATTGGGTCCAGAGAGGGGAATCTGGCTGTCCTTGATGTTAATAGGGGCTTTTCCGTCCGCTCCAGCAACAATGTTGCCAAGGTCACCAGCATGCCTGGTGTCGTCGCCGGGGCCGCCATGATCCTTACCAGACGGGTTGAAATGTGATCCAGCGCTCACACAGCCGTTAGAATAGTCCCCAAACTGGTGGATGTGAAAGCCGTGCTTGCCCTCCTTTAGTCCTGTGACCTCCCCTCTCACCACAGTAGGGCCATCTTCCTTCTACACGTGCATCAAGAAGGGAAGAAAGAGTCACACAGCAGAATTAGTCTAGCTCTGCAACTCGCCGCCGGATACAATCTCCCTTGGGCGGCCGGACGCGCACTTACGTACTTAGCTAACCAAATTTGGGGTTTATGCGGAATCTGTGTGCTTCAGTAAAGACACACTGTGTTAAACACAGTTCTGTTGCTGGTCGTAAGCAAGGTTGTGCGTCACAATGCTATGACAACAGCAATACAGTAGTCCACCTAGCGCACGCTGTCCTGCTGGGCGGGACCAACTTGCCTCTTGCTTGAACCTTATCGTCCCTTCCACTTTCCCTCTCAACACACAAATGGCTTCCATGGTGAGCTGAAAAGAACTAGACGCGTATACAGCAAGATGTGAAGAGATTATCTCAGAACTTGCCAGCGATGAGTGCCACCAATAGCCTCTTGCAACACGAGGAATGTGGTAGTCTGGCTAGCTAGACTGTCCCTAGAACAAACGCCGGGGGCGCGGAAGGGGAAGGGACGGTCTAGCATGCATAGCGATTAGTTCACACCTTTCACTTGCAGCAAAGTTGAAGGTATAAAAAGTAGTATACAAATGACATGAGCATGGCCGAAAGCAGCACCGATGTAATCTCGTAAAGCAGACCCCACCCGTCCGTCGGCCATTTATTTGTAACGTCACACAAGTCACGAATAAAATTAATAGCCGACCCATAAACGTCACGTGCTCTTAAGATGGCGGGCTGCTGATGTTTGTGCATAGCAGTTGCTGGCAATGGCTGCTTCGATCAAGTCCGAACCAATTGATGATCATGAGTCCACGGGTCAAACTGACCCTCACCACTCGGATCCGGTGAGCTTGGAGGACAGCATCATGGCTCTGTGTATGACCCACCAGGAGGGCGTGACAGACGAGATGATTGTGCGGGAGTATCCGAATATTGACGCCGAAAAGCGTCTAAAGGCACTGCAGAGACTCCTGTCCACGGTACTGTCCCCTGCATAGACGCATAGAGTGTGCATATGAGTGGTGTTTGGTTCTTTTGAGTTGACATAGAAGGAGAAGACATGTTGGTCAAGTTGTCACTTGTCCTTCACAGGGTAAGCTGGACTTGTTCAAACAAGGCACGAACTTGTTGTACCGCCTCAAGGCAACTCCCTCATCTTCAGCCAGGTGTGTGTGTGTGTATACGTGTGTTTGGGGGGGCATGTGTATGTTTGCATGTGCCTAGCGTGTGTGACAGCCACTGCATGTAGCTTTCAGAGTATTAATGGCCAATTTATTCTCTGTAACAGTAAAACTAAAGGCTTTGAGAATGAGGAGCGATTGGTGTATCAAATTATCGAGGACGCAGGAAACAAAGGTACCCAGGCCGTATGCGCATATGCAAGTGTATCAACTGTGCATGTGTACAAGTGGGGAGGTGGATGATGAGATGTACTGTGTTTTGCATGTGTTTGTGAGACCCTGTTCATGTTTGATTTCTATTCAGGTATTTGGATTAGGGATATTCGCATCCAGTCAAACCTAGGCCTGACGCAGGTGAACAAAGTCCTCAAGGTTTTGGAGAGCAAGAAGCTAATAAAGGCCGTAAAGTCCGTCCAGGCTTCCAAGAAAAAGGTGTATATGCTGTTTGATCTTGTCCCAGACGAGTCTGTGACTGGAGGAGCGTGGTACTGCGACCAGGACTTTGAGACCGAGTTTGTCGATGTGCTCAACCAGCATTGTCTGAAGTTCCTCCAGCAAAAGGTGTGTGGTAGCGGGAGATAATGATTGTTTATTCAACCCCCTTCACAGTAGTCACATAGATGAAGTGGGGGCTTCTCAGCTGGCTGAGACATGTAGATATACTGTTTCTTCAATACCAGCGTGGCTACGACAGTCTTGCTGACGTTTCGACCATGTTGCTCCGGTCTTCTTCATTCATATAGGAACCATGGCACATTTCATGTTATTACAGGCATTGTTGTAATGTGATATTTGGAGCCTAACCTAGTGCTGAATGTAAGTTAATATGTATAAAGAGGAAAGTAAAAGGCATAGAAATGCTTTGTTAAAGATTCTAGCACATAGGAATTGAGAGACTATCCATGTGACCCATGTCTTACGTCAAGTTCAAGTTGGTATGAATTAAAAGTCATTTTCCAGTACTAGTGATGTAGGAAGGGAGTGCCAAGGTCTGCCTGGTGCCGCGTGAGTGGGGACAAAACCACTGCCTAGTACTGTGTGGAGGCAGATGGCGGTGATGGCACTCACCTCCACTGCTCACTCTACGTGTTACCTCACTCTGTGCACCAGTGCTGGTGGCAGGTCTTATGTTTAAGGTAGATGTCATTGTCTGTCACAGGCATTCAAGGCGGACCGTAACCATGACAACCCTATATCAAAACGAGATGCTTCATATGCAAGCCCCAAAGAAGTGTGGAAATTCATTAGTGACCTCGGTATCAGCAGAGTGAGTGAGTGAGTGTGTGTGTGTGTGTGTGTGTGTGTGTGTGTGTGTGTGTGTGTGTGTGTGTGTGTGTGTGTGTGTGTGTGTGTGTGTGTGTGTGTGTGTGTGTGTGTGTGTGTGTGTGTGTGTGTGTGTGTGTGTGTGTGTGTGTAGTGAGAGATTGTTTGGGGTGACTGATTGTTTCTTGTCGAACATTCATGGACAAGGTGTAAAGTTTGTGTGTTTACCACATTATTATCATTTTCCTTAGGTAGCGTTGTCTGCTGACAATATGGAGACCATACTCAACACATTGGTGTATGATGGTAAGGCCGAGGTGACAGTGCAGGTTGCCATGGAGACAGCTGATAGCGAAGGTGGTAACGTACGGTTGTACCGAGTGGCCAACCCCTTCCTTACATCAGCTGGTCTGGACCACATCCCTTGTGCGGTGTGTCCAGTGAGTACACACACACACACACGCATGCACGCACACACACACACACACACGCACGCACGCACGCACACGCACACACACACACACACACACACACGCACACACATGGCATATATAACAATCTAGGTTTCCTAATTGCTTCGTTATGAGCAGTGTGTACGTATGTTTGTCCCTCCGTGTGCCAGGTGTTCAGTAACTGCTGTGACGGTGGAGCTGTCAGTCCAGTGAAGTGCCTGTATTTGAAGGATTGGATGGCCTTTTGAAGACAGCATGCATGTTTTCATTGCAATTTTCACGTTCAGTTGACATATAATTAATTGTGGTGTCTCTTGTATCACTTGCACATAATCTATATGTAAATATAATTAACGTATTGGTGACATTTCAGCATGGCTGGTTTTGTAATAAATAGCATTCAATTGTAGCATATATTATACAGCAACAATAGCATGATATAATCAGTTTCACAATAGCTGAAGTGTTGATATACAAAATTAATAGTGCTGGTTTGATTGCGACATAGCCATCAAAGGTTGCATCACACCCTCTGTGTATACAAAACAGTAAAACTCAACAGAACACAAAGCTATAAATTCAACAGAAAATGTTAACGACTGGCGTGGAGAGTGTCACTGAAGCCCGCGGCTGTCTAATTGCCACTGGCATTCCTTTCTGGTGGGTTGAGGACAAACACAGACAGACGCGACTTGTCCATTGGCACGAGGTCACTGCAGGGGAGGGAGAGGGAGGTGGGTCGAAGGCAGACAAAAGTACAGATGACCAATACTTCCACACAGCCCATCTCCCACTTCAAAATTGCATGTCGAACAGAACACCTGAAGACCAATAATGGCAGTCACTAGGTAATATGAAAATTTCACCACACAGAAGGTCACAAGAGATAAATGCAGCCAGAATTACCAGATACTTAATTTAAATGGGTCTTCTCAGTAATGGGCAGGTCTGGTGAAGCTCCCAGTCTATCATCTATAATCTATACTTACACCTAGTTACACAGATATTCCACTGCGCGCCAAGGGTTCGTTCCTTGGCTTTCTCTCTCTCTCACCTCATGTTCTGTGGGGTGAGGAAGATGTACTGACGACCGGCACTCTTCTCTGCGCTCTGCAGGAGCAGCCTCATGCTCATCTTGCGATTCACCATGTCCTGCACAATGCGGACCGGGGTGAGCGTAGACCACAATAGATTGGGTGTATTTGGACATGCTTGTGTGTCTGCATGTGCACATGCATTCATACATACAAGTTCATGGTGTGTTTGTGTGTGTGTGTGTGTGTGTGTGTGTGTGTGTGTGTGTGTGTGTGTGTGTGTGTGTGTGTGTGTGCGTGTCCACTATGTATGTGTACAAAACACCGCCTCACGTACCATGAAGACATCAAACTCATCGAGCACCCTAAAGGGAGCCTCGATGGCATCCCACAGAGACATGATGAAGCAAACAGTGGCAAAGGACCTCTCCCCTCCAGACAGTGCCTTCTGGTTCTTCGCACTACTCTTGGCAGCTGCTGCATCCACTTGGACCTGCCATAAACATAAACAACACATGCATGACTGAAGGGATGAGTGATATTGTCTCAACAGAACAGAAAGTGCAAAACAACACAAGAGTACTGGTCTTTAAAGCCTACGTACACTGCTATACACATCGACTCCTGAGAACATTTGTGCATGTTTATGTAAGTAAGTGCAGGATGCGGTTGATCAGATGACAGTGATGAAAAGTAGTGGTGGTGTGTTTCATCAAGTGATTCATGGGAAAGCTGTTTGTAAACGTCTAAAAAACAAATTACATTGTGGGACAGTGTCCACAAACAGCTCTCCGGGAACCCTTTCCTAGTCACACAGGACTTACATACAGTGAAAACAAGTGACACTTACGTACGCACAGTATGTATATGTATGTACGTATGCAACCACAGCTGAAGTTGAAGTATAATAGTTCACAACTTCACATCAACTGGTTCCGAATTCAATCGAGTTACAATGCCTATGATTGACATTCACAATGACTGTGGCTGACTCTGACAGTGACACTGGATGACGCTCACAACGGTAAATATCTGACATTCAGTGACATGACCAACAGTAGCTGCACACACCATCCCACTCACCTTCAACTCGAGGGTTTCTTTCTCGTGGTCGAACAACAGCTCACCCATGTACCCTCTCTCCTGGAGGTTGGACTTGAAGTACACACCAGCTCTGAGAGTGATCATCTCCTGCACACTGCCAAAGGTCTCGTACCTGATCTTCATCCCCCTCTTTGTGCTCTGCACAGGAGCAAAGGACAAACATGAAACACCATTGTGCACAAACAGCCAACCATAGGTAGCTGTTACTTTCTGCATTTACATGTACTATACATGCTAATAGTATGTAGGGTTGTCTTAATCAATTTGCTGAAATGAATGTAAAGAGGTTAATCATGTGCTGATGAAGGCAGCCACAGTTTGCCAAGCAGTCTCATAAACTTTGCTATGTCCGCTAGTCTTGCGCACAAATAGTTCAAAATTTAAAAGTGACACTTCTTAACCTCTCTGCAGTAGATGTATGACTTATGCAATCTTGCGCAATTTGCTTCAAACCCAGGAGACCAACATGCACAATTCTACTGACCTTAAGAAGACGCTTCGACTCCTCGATGCACTGAACCGTCTCCTGATACCAGGACATCTTCTGACGGAACCGGGTCCTCACTTCTTCAAGGTCTCTCAGACTAGGGAAAGTGATGACAAAGTGAAGATAGAGACAGAAAAGCTCCCACCAGCAACACACACAACAGCACTCCACATATGCAATGAGACAGAGTGCACACGGCACACACATACATACATGTGCATGGATTAGTCCGGCGTGTTATACCCTACTTCCTGTCTGTAGTAATACTGCCCCCATGCAATTACCACAGCAGGAAGTAAAGGGCAGCACACCTGGCTAAATCAATTGACCATCAAAGAACTTCTAGGTCATTTCTGCCTCACATGTACAGTTCCTGGCCTAGTCCTGTGTAGGTAATGCCTGCTAACAATATCAAGTTGGTGTTGGAAGTTATTAGCTTAGCACGTGACCTGTAACCTCAACATTTCACCACGCCAGCTTGTCCACACCACTACTAACCTGTCCTGTTCGGTGGCCAACAGACGCGTGATCTGCTTTATCTGACGAT
Source organism: Aplysina aerophoba (assembly GCA_949841015.1). NCBI lineage: Eukaryota > Metazoa > Porifera > Demospongiae > Verongiida > Aplysinidae > Aplysina > Aplysina aerophoba. The sequence goes on along the minus strand of OX465052.1, from coordinate 1,483,297 downwards.
CCAGTGCTTCGGGGGACCTTTTAGTCTCAATCCTCTCCTTGTTCTCAGCCGCTGCATTGTGTGTGGCTTTCTGTAGGACAGCAGTGTGGTTTAATGTCAACTGTTACGTTCCACCAAATATTTCAAATGTGTAAATTACTGCAGCTATACTGTACATAATACCACACCCCTCACACACTGACTACGCCTCTCATTGACCACACCCCTCACACACTGACCACCCCTCTCATTGACCACACCCCTCACGCACTGACCACGCCTCTCATTGACCACACCCCACACACACTGACCACACCTCTCATTGACCACACCCCTCACACACTGACCACACCCCTCACACACTGATCACACCCCTCACACATTGATCACACCCCTCACACACTGACCACACCCTTCACACACTGACCACGCCCCTCACACACTGACCACACCCTTCACACACTGACCACGCCCCTTACACACTGACCACACCCCTCACACACTGACCACACCCCTCACACACTGACCACACCCCTCACACACTGACCACACCCCTCACACACTGACCACACCCCTCACACACTGACCACACCCTTTACATATGTACGTACACACCTCCAGTTGTCTCCGCTGCTGCTCCAAGGCCTGCTCCAGCTTGCCCACGTTGTCAAGCAGCATTGAGACCTTCTGCCTGTACTGCTCGCTGCGGTAGTCCACCTTGCCCAGGTCACCTTCCAGCTTCTGAATTACAGCCTGCAAGACAAGACAACAGCAGCAGCACAGTGAGTGCAAGCACATACACACATAATATACATATCAAGGCAATTCCAGTGACCCTGGATGGATTTAGTAAAACGGGAAATTGCACATCCAACCCACTGTTAAACTTAAGTGAAGAATCACAGGCCACAGAGAAAGTAGACCCCCCCTCCCCTCCTCCCCCACTGGCACCACTTACAGTCAGACTCTCCACCTCTCCAATCTGCTGGTTGATTCTCTCCTGAATGGCTGCAATGCTGCTCTCCACCTTAGCCACCTCCTCCCTCGCCTGTTTGGCCTCTTCCTCAACAACACAAATCTCCTCATTGATGGTAGCCACATCTTGGTCCAGGATGCTGATCTCATCTTCCTGCAAGCACAACACACTGCGGTATCACCCACACGCACACCCACACCCACACACCCACACACATGCACACCCACACACATGCACACCCACACACCCACACCCACACCCACACCCACACCCACACACACACACACACACACACACACACACATACACACACACACACACACACACACACACACACACACACACACACACACACTGACCAGGGTCCCAATGTCACACTCCCCATCCTCTTCCTCGTCATCTGACACAGCCAACTCCGTCTCAAGGTGCTGCAGACAGAATCATACACGCAACTTGTGTTCACCCTAGGCCATGTTGTACCCACTACGATGACTACATACGTAAGTAAGTACATACGTACATATGTGCATGTGTGTACGTACATACGTATGTGCATGTGTGTACGTACATATGTGCATGTGTGTACGTACATACGTAAGTAAGTACATACGTACATATGTGCATGTGTATACAAGCCTGTGTGAGTGTCATGTATTTAAATCATTCCAGAGGTGCAAAAATTGTGAGGTTTCAAAAGGACGGCAAGCATGAAAGTTAAATCACCACCCCCACCTCACTTCACCCCCTACGTACATAAATCCACTCCCGCACAGGTACGTACGTGTACAATTCTCACCATGATCTTCTTGCTAAGAGTCTTCTCCTGCTGGCTTTCCCTGGCCAGTAGCTGCCGCAGGCGGCTCAGCTCAGCTTGGTCCTGCTCCTCCTGGGAGCTGACTGAAGACAAGGAGGAGTCCACTGCTTGCTTCTCACTCATCCACTGCTGCACCTCCCGCTCCAACTCCCTGCAGCATACGTACATGAGCATGAACAGTAGGGGTAGATTACACCGTACACCAGTAAAACTTTGATTGAATGATCACTGACTGATAATTAGAATTTGAATCAAGATTGATATGCATGCAGATGGAAGGTCAAAGATGCTGAAATGTAAAGTTTCCTAAGCTAGCATAAACAAAAAGACTTGACTAATCCACACACGTACATACGTATGTACATACCTAGCAAGTCACGGCTCTTTAAGATTATCAAAGATCTATTCACCACTCAGTGCTACCGGGTGACTTGCTTCCTCCCACTCATGCCTACCTGACTGTCTCCTCATTGCTGGTCTGGAGGTACATTGCCTTATTCCTGCGGGGACCGGAGTAGAAGCTTCCGTCTGAAGTGGCTCGGCTCCCGTCAAGTGTGTAGGCGGTGTTGTACCCTCGAGGGCAGTGGTTGAACATGAACTGGCGAGCCTCAGTGGCCGTGTCTATCAGCAAAACTGAATTCATTCTCCGCTGTACATACACAGACACAAGAAACAAGCACAAGTGTACAAGGATCTCAGTTTGTACAATTTAGACTGTATTAATTGTGAATGTAGCGTGCATGCTTGTATCATGTAACTATGTATGTACGTATGTATGTATGTGTATGTTGGATGACAGATGACAAGTGGTTCCTTACCTCAAGTAACTGGTTCCCAACCATCACGTTGTCTATGATCAGGACCGACATAACAGTTGGGTAGGGGACTGAAGGGAGCTGGGGAGGAGAGAAACCAAATGACAATTAGGCAGACCCTTAAATCCAGACTCTTCCTCTCAGGAACACAGCATACATACGATTCATATGATTTACGTACGTAGGTACCTTGCACTGTAAACGATACAAGTTCATTGCTGTGTACATTTAATGAGGGACAGCTATTGAGCGATAGGGCAGCCGCTGGAGTCATCAACAATCTATATCCAGGACGTTTCGATCTGTAGATCTTACTCAACTGGTCAAAACTTCCTGGGCACAAGTTGTTGATGAACTTCAGCGGTTGTGCTACTGCTCAATAACTCTCCCCTCACCATACACACATGTACGTGTGCCGACCACATACATATTCACATACCGGTGCATCATTGTATGGACGGTTCTGGAAGGGAGCAGTGATGATCTCCGGGAAGGCCTGCTTGTTGCGAATGACCTGGTGGAAGATCCTGAGCAAGGTGACCCTGTCGCGGTGGTTGTCGCAGAAGAAACTTGTGAGGAAGGAAGCACCCAGGGTGTACTCCACAGCAAAGGCGTACTTCTCATTCCTCAGCTTGAGGTAGGCACCTGCCACAGACAAGGGGAGGGAAGAGTTAGAGACCAGTGTTCTCACCAGAATTTTGAAATGGGGGGGTGCAGGGGTGAGTCCAAAGCACTAGTCTCAAATCCAGCCCCTATCCTCTGCGAGCATCACTATTGTGCAATCGATTGCTGTGTACTTGCATGTGTATAACTGTTTGGTAATAATTTTGAATACAGATCAGCTGTGCATGCTATGACTCTTATGGGGGGTGCAGCAGCCTCTGAAACACCGATAGTGGGGTATATTTGGACAATAGGGGGGTGGGGCACACCCCAAAAACAGCCTAGAGAGAGTGCTGTAAGAGACAACACAGTCAACTAGCTACATACATGATACATACATATGTACCTACACCAGGGGCTATTGGTCTGGATATTGGTTATTAGCAAGAGTTTGGAGGGTGGGAGGGGGCAATTTCGACTTTCAAACAGGTTAGTTACTGTGAGAACCATTGTTGATATGAGTGGCCAATCAGGATGTACGTAGCAGTTACAACAATTGGCTACACAACTGGAGCATCAAAACTAACAGCAACATGTGGCCTAACCAGAAAGGGAGGGGGAGCAGCACTGATACACGTACCCACCGCATACATAGGTACTGTACATACATACGTACATACATACTCCTACCACATACAGCACTTGTACACACTAAACCTATAGGCAATATGAGAAACAACCGACTCAGCTGATGTGCATACTAACCAATTGGGCCGAGAGGCTTGTGTGAGAACTGCCGCCCAGCTTGGTTGATGGCTTGGATGACTTGTGGCATCCACTCGCCGAAGCCCCTCAAGCGGTCTGTCCGAGCAGACTGCATACGCCGAATGGTCTGCTGGTGCTCCGATATCCTCTGGGCCAGTGAGGAGGCCTGCCGTCTGCCGAGAGAGGAGACACAGTGCAGATGGAAGTTGCTAATATTCACACGGCACGCACATGTAGCTTTTAAATATTACACTACACACCAACGTATGTATGATTAAGTCTGTGCGATAATGTTCAATGCCACTTTTCACTCTTTGGATTGGTGCCAATTTACGGACGCCATTTTCCAACAACGGCGATATGCGCTAAACTGGCGATGCTGACATATGTACGTATGTAGTGTGCACAGGTAGCATAGTCACACATACACGTATATACGTACATGTTCGTACATAAGTACAGTGCAGGATTAACACATGTAATGGACTTGCTCTAACATTGCATGCTGTTAAGTGGCAGTAATGACTTCTCTAGAAACTTCTCTGTTAAGTTGTAAGTGTTAAGAACAGATAGGCAGACTGGTAAGAGCCGGTCAGCCAGACACGTGCGTGCCCTGCTGTACTCTTACTGTAGTCTTGTTGCCGTGGATTGACGGTTGTATTGCTGTGCCGGTGACCATTAGCGCCGAACTTTGAGATTGAGTCGAAGCCCCAGCATTACACACATATGCCACACACACCACAGCCTGTGAGCCCTCCCTCCCCTTACCCCTCTCGCTCCTCCTTCCGCTTGTCTGCCTCACCTTATGTCTGCATTCTGCCTCTTGTTCTCCTCCAGAGAGTGCTCCAGTTGACCGCGCACCTCCATGTGACTGGTCTTGCGGTCCTTCAGGGCACTCATCTCTGTTTTGAGTTCATCGAGGTCCATCTGGCGACGAGTTCGCTCAGCTGTCTTGGTGTTTTGTATGTCTTTTTGTCTGCAAACACAGTAACGTGGCTGTCATCATCAACCAGTTGACTTTCAGGTACACCAACGCACACACACCTCTGTTTCTCTTTCATTTCAGTAATCTTCTTCTGCAGTGCTCTCTTCTCTCCCTGCACTCGAGCCCTGCTCCTGGCACGCTGCTTGCAGTGGTTCTATGAAAACAAACATGAGTGCAGTATTAATGTACATAATTCACAAGAGTCTACTGCCTTATTTCTGAAACTTAATCTTGTCCCTTCTTGACGAAAAATACAGCATTACACACACACACACACACACACACACACACACACACACACACACACACACACACACACACACACACACTTTCTTTCTTCTTCTTTCTTTGTTCCTCCTTGTCCATTACGGACGTTGGGCAGGTCCCAGGCCAAAAGGCCTGCGACCTGTTTACAGCCAGCTAAAGTCATATTTGAGTGAGGTGGCAAGTCTCACGTCAGACAGCCCTGGGCTGGAGGCCGTTAGGGGGCCTAGCCGTTGTTTGCCGTAGTTGGCATCCCACTCGACAGCCAAGCCAGGTCCAGGGGGTGCGGTGGAAGGTGGTTGAGGAGGGCGAAGACACCTGCGCGCGTCGCTGGAGCACGATGGTCTATCGGTGTTCGCGGAGCGGCACTTCTTGCTGGCGAAAATCCTCGACACGCGAGCTGTGGTTCCATTAGGCGCCGAGGAACACGTCCAGCAGAAGCTACGAGCCAACTCCGTACGAAACAGCCTGATTCTTTAGCCTCCTCAGCGAGCACGTGGTCTTCGACCCGCCATTTTGGATGACGTCACACACACACACACACACACACACACACACACACACACACACACACACATACAGACACACGCACGCACACACACACACACACGCACACACACACACACCACACACACACACACACACAGTGTGAAAA
>OX465052.1:1434218-1477241 GCA_949841015.1 Aplysina aerophoba | reverse complement strand
CAACAGATGTCAGTGCTAGTGATGAAATACAGTGGAACCTCTCCATAGGGGACACCTTTGGGGCCCAGTTGACTGTCCTGTATAGAGGGGTGTCCCTAATTCAGAGGCAGATTTGTACACAGCTCTATGTGGTTGGGACTGTACTGTAGGTAGTGTTCTCAATAGAGAGGTGTCCCTTATTCAGAGTGTCCTTTATAGTGAGGTTCCACTGTAGACCACGTTGACTTCATATTGACTGCAGCTGCAGCTGATCATGGATCACTATTGTGCAGTTCCACCTCACAAGGCTCACCTCAATGCTCGCATACTTAATGTAGAAATGGCTGGCTGTCCTGCCCAAGTCAGTCGGGAGCAGACCCTGAGGGTCGGTGCTTTCCACAAATCGAATCATTTTTGCTTTATCTAACTTTGTTGCTGCCATGACAACCAGCTTCCTGCGATACTCCTCCAGCCCTGGGTCTGTTTCCCTAACAACATAAGGGAGGCCATATGACTGTGGATTGTTTCGTGCGCGGACAATCAAGTAAGTGAAGTTGAGCCACTGCATGGCTTCCTCCACGTTGGTCACTGTTCCAAGGGCAACCTGCAGCGACAGCAAAAGTGATACCCCAGGTGTGAAGGGAGGGGTGGGGTGGGGAGGGGAGGGAGGTGGAGGGGTCGTACTGCAGTACAGGTCTGCAGAGTCCCCTACTTCTACTGCACTTGCAATGAGACAGAGTGCACACGTACCACACACATACGTACATGTGCATGGATTAGTCCGGCGTGCTATACCCTACTTCCTGTCTGCCATAATAAATGCCCCCATGCAATAACCACAGCAGACAGGAAGTAGGGTATAGCACGCCGGACCAGCATGCTGCAGAATAGGTGTAAAGGGGTATTACTGCAGTAGATCATGCTTTAAGGGATACTACATACGTATACAAAAGACAGTAATACAATGAGTGCAGCATTTAGTGGTAACTCTAACACGCCTACACGGAGCAGACTACACAACAGATGATGGAAGAAGAGAGAGGCAAAGATGCGGTGACCGCACCTCTGCGTTAAGGTTGTCTGTGAGGCTGGTAGTGAACTTGCTCTCAATCGGAGACTGCCGGGTGATCAAACTGAGGTAGTGGGCCAGCTTGTCGTGGGAGGTGATGATAATCCCCTCCCCCTCACTGTGGTACTGCGGCCGACCGGCTCGGCCAAAGATCTGCAGCACGTCCAGGATCCCGAGATCCACAAAGGCTCCCTTCTGAGCGTCGTAGACCTGGGTCCCCTGAGGACAAGAGGGAGGACGGTTGCTGGAGAGCATTGTTTGAAGTAGAGCATGATGGTCAGGTATTGGTCACATTCAATAGCCCCATAAACTTCACATTTCCATATATGTATGCATAAATGTACGCATGCATGCCTACACACACACACACACACACACACACACACACACACACACACACACACACACACACACACACACACACACACACACACACACACACACACACACACACACACACACACACACACACACACACACACACACACACACACACACACACACACACACGCACACACACACACACACACACACGCACACACACACGCACACACACACACACAAAAGGAGTGATTACCCAGTGATCACTGCAATTAAAATCAAACAAGAAACCACTTAATTAACACCAGCAGTTAAAGAACCTTGCAAATTAATACCATGGCTGGCCTGACCCTACTTCACACACCTTTGTCTTTACACACCCAACCTCACCCATTCTCGTCTTGACACACCCAACCCCGCCCACCCTGCCCCGCCCCTCACCTTAATGATGACCCTCACTGCCGGCAGGTTCACCCCCCAGGCCAGTGTTGCTGTGCACACCAAAACCCGAATCAGTCCGAGCGAGAAGAGCCTCTCCACGAGGTTTCTGTCCTGACGCAGCATACCAGCGTGGTGGATGCTGAAGCCGTCGTTGAACAGGTCTCGGAGCTGCTTGTTGCGTGACCTTTGCACCTTTGAGGGGGCGGGGGCAAGTGTAACCAATGAATGTAGTTGTTCAAGTGATAAATTATGCATGCATGTAATATTTGAGTGGCACTCGCTCATTCACTAATGCACACTTTTTATACACTAGTTGCAATAGACACAACTAAAACAGTGTGGGGACTCATTCTGAGTTTGTTCGCATACACTAGCCCACAACCAATCTGATTGATCAAGTTCATTGTGGGCTAGTATTCACAAATAGCAGAAGAATGTGCCTTCGTGGAGCTCGATCAAGTGCCAATCATGCAAGCAGAGCCTGTGACAGCATTCATCTGGCTGTCACAGAAGGACATCTTACTTATTAAACCACTATTTGATCCACTGTACAATGCATGCTATAAACAATGAACGAATATTGTTGTAACTGTATGTTTGACTTGTGGATTATTGTGAGAATTAACTTTGTTGCATTTCGTTAAGTGTTTACAAATAACTTCAGCAATATGCAAACTGTATCTCCCTTCTCATATTAAAAGAGTACCTGTCACTTACAAATATCTTTGGCTTGTTTTCTACAGCCACCTAAGGATCTTGAAAGCTCTGTGCAGCTCAGTTGCATCCACCTACAACAGCTACTGTTTCAATATGTACAGTCCCCTATATCAACATAGTGGTAAACTTTTGTGAGGTTTAAAGTTCACGATATTTGCCATTAGGACAAATTCTTTCTTTTCACTTTGCTAAATGTTCTCCACTAAGGCATTGAGAAGGTGAGGTAATGTACAGGGTCAGAGTCATAGCTGAACACATTAAACAAGCACTTTAAAATGTGCACATCATCAGAAGGTCACAACAAGTCCAACAAGTGTCATCTACAGCAGACAGGGAACCTCCTTACAGTGGGCATCGATGGGAAACAGCTGTGATATTCATAGTTGGCTGCTGCTAATGATATTCATACTTACGTAGCTCCAACCTATAAAAGGGAGTAAAACACTGGGAGGGCAGTCTTTAGGTGCCAGTAAAGATCAAAGTTGCTATTTTAGTGGCTATGGCACAACCAGATGAGCCACAGGAGCAAAACCAGCCAGGGCATAACCATATTCCACGGTATCATCTTGAGCTAGGTGGTGTCACCACAGGTACACAAGACCCCACTGCCCCAGATGCTGTACAACAGCATATTACAAGGTTTAAGAAATGGCTGCAAGGGCCAAACCCAAACCTGACTATCCCCATTAATTTGGACATCATCCGCTCCATTGACTTGAACAACATCATCCACTGTGCACAGTGTTGTTGTCAATTTTTGCATGATCAGAGAGGCTATCAACTGATTAACCATGAGAGGGAATCATGTGTTGCCTTTGGAGAGGAGCTTACAACACATTGTCATGTTGATGCAACCAGCGGACACAATGGAGTAGTGAAAACCAATAGACTGGAACAAATCAATCAGAGATGGCATAGCATCCGTCCCTATGCTACATCAGGCACCTATCAATTTTATGGGCAAGCTCCTGCTGTGCTCGGCCAGCACACTAACACTGATGCACAGCTGATACAACAACAGGGTTTGACAGTTCGACTCGAGGCAATTGCTGTAATTCAACTGAACAGACAGGAAGAACTCAGAGACTGTTACTTTACATATGCGGATGCTGTACTGTTGGAAGCATACAGGTGTGCTACTGGCAAAGATAGCCTGAGGGGAACGTTTATGTGCCCAACAGAGCAAGAAATGAAGAAAAATAAAGGTCAGGATGAGGAAGAAATCAAAGTTGAGGATTTGTGCACAGGTGTCTCTGACGTGCAGATAAAGTAGACACATAACCTGTTATTAAACTTCTGCCAATAGAAATGAACACAATTACTCTTTGTTAGCTAACTATTACGTAGATTAGGTTTACTGTTAAACGTTAGGGTTAGCATCTTGTAGGCGTTACAGCAACACATTGGAGACAGCTGCTTCTACCTTTAATTTCACATTTGAGTATACTTTCACTTCATTTCAAATGGCATGAACTTGTATGTCATACAAAATGTCTTAGATACGAACGTACGTATATGCGTGCATCTACATACGTAGGTACGTACAAAGAGCCATCAGCTGCAGCACCAACACACACTCTTGTGGTCCCCTAAAGTCACAGTGGCACCAGCCCTTTGAACCACACAGACCACATGTAACATGAGGTGCACTGCCTCCACTACCTGTTTTGTAGCCCAGCCAAACTCTGGAGTCTGGTCTGGCTGGAAGTGCTGCAGCTCGTTGCTGTCTGCTGCCAGGTCTCTCAGGGCAGTGGCCGTACGCACGGTGGCATTGCGGGCATGCACAAACACAAGCACCTTAGGGAAGGGGGAGGGAGGGAGGGAGGGAAGGTAGATTTATGCATGGAGAAAGTCATGCATTTTTGCAGAGAAGGCAGGCATCACTTGATGTGAATGCACAGATGACTTCTACATTTGTTCACCTTCTGCTGTAAGTACATTGTCTATGTGGGTATCACCACTGCCTATCTCATTCGCCTTGCTACTTGCCCCACCCACTCCAATTGCCCCAACCTGCACCACCCACCTCACCCACCAACAGCCGTCTCTGCCCCTCCTACCCCGCCCACAGCCTGCTCCGCCCACCTGGTGTCCCTTCTGTGCTGACTCAAGCACATTCTCATAGCAGACTTCGTCCATATCCCTCATCTGCTGCAGACGACCCGTTGCCTTGACGCCCACAAAAGACTGCTTCAGTGGAACGGGACGAAAGCGGCCGTCGAAGAAGAAGAGCCCTTTAAATAGGTTCACTCGAAGGAATTGCGCAACGTCAAGGTAGTTGGGAAGAGTAGCAGAGAGGCCCACGATTCTTATCATTTGCTGTGAGGTCTCCACCTGTGTACATGTGACAAGTAGTCAAGTTCACGTTTGAAAACGGTTCAGTATTTTGTATACACAATTAGGCACAGCATTCATTGTCGCGTCTGCTTCTGAAGGTCAATTGCAAAACACCATACACCACCACCACAAGGCACTGGAATGTCTCTGGATGTGGAAAATGGAACTCTGTGGGCACATTCTACAGGTCGTCCTCTCTTCTCGCCCTCCCTCCTCAGCCTTGATCCCTCTTCGCTCCTCCCTCTCTCTTCACTCTTCCTCCCTCTTCACTCTTCCTCCCTCTTCACTCTTCCTCCCTCTTCACTCTCCTCCCTCTTCACTCTTCCTCTCTCCCTCCCTTGCTCCTCACTCTCCCTCCTATCTCCCTTGCTCTTCACTCTCTCTCCCTAGTCACTCTCTCTCCTCCCCCCCTCATTCCCCTCCCTCCCTAGTCACTCTCCCTCCTCCCCCCCCCTCATTCCCCTCCCTCCTCTCCCTCCCACCTGTCTCAGTGTCCGGGCCACCAGGCTCTCAATGACGGCCCCTCTGTCCTCGTGAAGGAGGTGGACCTCATCGACTATCAACAGACGGACGATTTGTGAAAGTGACACGTCACCTGTTCCCTTACGAGTGACGACATCCCACTTCTCCGGTGTGGTGACAATCATCTGTTGAGTGACAAGTAACAGGAGTGAAATCATGACACTGACAATTGAGACAGAATGTTACACTCAAACTGCCATGTCAGTGACGGATCTATCACTTGGACTGACACCCTCTGCCCACCTTCATCTCCAACGTACGTGTACACATGTGTATACACCCTCTTCCACCCTCTCTTCACCCTCTCTCCCTCCTCATTCGCCAATTCCCCGTATCCCCACCTTCCCTATCCACCCTTCCCCTCCCCCTCCCCCCTCACCTGTGTGGCCTGTATTTCACTCTTAGTCAGTTGCATGTCCCCAGTCAGTTCCCTCACGGAAATGCCCAGAGGAGCCAAGCGGCGACCAAAATTCTGAACCATCTCAGATGCCAAAGCCTTCATTGGAGCAATGTAGATGATCTGCATACAAATTAAATGATAGCACACGCATTCCTTTAAAAACGGCAACATTTTCAATAAGTTCCGCATTTCATAAAGGTACATACACACATACATACGTACACACAGACATACACACTTACACACTTACATACATACATACATAAAGTAGACAGGGAGGCAGATATATGCCATGTTGAGGTCACACTGCAAGGTGGCCATGTTGTGTTACCATGGCGACCATTACCTTAAATTCCTCCTTTTTAATGCCTCCCTCTGAGTTGAGGTGCAGTTTCAGCTCACGCAGAACAGCCAGCATCGCAATGTTGGTCTTCCCCGAACCCGTGGGTGCACAGATCAAAAGGTTCTCGTTGCTATGATATGCCTGTTCGTACACTATCGACTGAATGAGGTTCAGACTCTTTGTTCCCTGAAATGCAGTTCTAGCCATTTCGTCCAAGCTGGAGACTTTGATCTGTTCCACACCGAGGTCAGGCATGGGGGCTACTGTTGAATCGGCAGGAAGGACAATCTCCTCATACTTGCGTTCACTGCGCCGGACAGCAGTAGCTGGGATCCCAATCTGGCCAGAGAGAGGGGGAGGAGGTGAGAGAGAAGACACAAGGGTATACAGTACATTATCAGGTGAATGGTGGGTGCCCTTAGTGGGATTGCAGTGGGAACCAGTGTTCATGTGTAATGTCTGTACAGTCCGATGTATGTAGCACCAACAATTCTGATTGGTACCATACTGTATGCAAGTTGCTGCCATGTAAACAGAGAAAATGCTGAGTGCGAGACTACATAGAGCATAGGAGTAGGAGTGTTGTGTTGTAGTGTAGGAGCTGTTGAATGGGAAGACTGCACACCGAAGATGCAAACAGGCAAGCACACACACACACACACACACACACACACACACACACACACACACACACACACACACACACACACACACACACACACACACACACACACACACACACACACACACACACACACACACACACACACACACACACACACACACACACACACACACACACACACACACACACACACACACACACACACACACACACACACACACACACACACACACACACACACACACACACACACACACACACACACACACACACACACACACACACATACACACACTCAACTTCAGTCCTCCGCTCTCCCTCCCACCTCACCCACCTTAGCCCCAGCAAGTACGGCTGGTGACAGCAACACCTCCGACATGGCATCGTACACATGTGGGTAGAGGACACTGGGCGGGACGTGGGTGTGGCCTGCTCTTTGGCCTGACAGGATTGGCCGCAGGGCTGCCTCCTGCAAAGCCAACTCCCTCTCCCGACGCAGCTCCTCAAAGTTCAGATCCACGTTGTTTGCTGACTGGGAGGCGTTGAACTCACGCTCTTTCTTTGCCATCTTCTTTTCATCCTTCCGCATCTGTTTCTTCAGATTAAGTTCATGTTCAGACTATCATAGAAGAATGAGACTGGAGCTTGTTAATGGTGGTCACTGTGTAAGGCAGCTACAAGTCTAAAGCAACCAGCCCCTACTAGTGGGACCTGTCTATAGTGGTCACTGTGTAAGGCAGCCACCTGTCTAAAGCAGCCAGCCCCTACTAGTTGGACCTGTCTATAGTGGTCACTGTGTAAGGCAGCCACCTGTCTAAAGCAACCAGCCCCTACTAGTGAGACCTGTCTATAGTGGTCACTGTGTAAGGCAGCCACCTGTCTAAAGCAGCCAGGCCCTACTAGTGGGTCCTGTCTATAGTGGTCACTGTGTAAGGCAGCCACCTGTCTAAAGCAGCCAGTGGGACCAGCCAAAATGAACATTAACAAATCAATGTAACTGCTTCAACCGCTTCAATTGAGCTACAAATCACACCCATAAGAAATAAGAAATTCACTTCCAATATTATCACAACTTCCCTGAGTACATATTGTACCACCTGTTGTGCAAAATGCTTGGTCAATTTACCCGTTTCATGACACAAATGACGCACGCACGCACGCACGCACGCAAGCACGCACGCACGCACACACACACACACACACACACACAGTCTTGGCATGTACTGTACATGTACATGTAATGTACAACAACCACACCTGAACACGATGCCTACCTGTACAGTGATCTGGCAGCCGTAGCTTGGCTGACCAGCAGACTTCTTCCTCGGCCCTTTACGCTCTGAATAACTCTCAACATCAACTACATTTTTGGGACAGAGTTGGGTGTGTTCAGTAGAACTGTGTGGAGCATGCCTTGTCTACGGCACACACAGTCCCCAGCTGGCATTGCTAGCCACACAATCACTACCAATGTACGTACATACACATACTTAAGTACATCTTCGTACGTACATGTGTACTTGGAACATACGTACTCTTCCACTTCATACACAGGATGCACACATGCACCTCACATCTTATGCAGAAATAATCATTGCATCATTGCAACAACACATACGTACTCTCTCTCACACACACAGATGCACACGCACACACGCACACACGTCATTGCATCATTGCAACAACACATACGTACTCTCTCTCACACACACAGATGCACACGCACACACGCACACACGCACACACACACACATGCATGAAAGTTATTAGGCATGCTGGAGTTGATAGTAGGATGATTATTTTGGACGATCAAGCACGCCAACAAATGACTCGTCACTTCTTAATTGTCACTTCAATGCAACGTTTCGCCCATCACGGGCTTCGTCAGGCATACGACGAAGCCCGTGATGGGCGAAACGTTGCATTGAAGTGACAATTAAGAAGTGACGAGTCATTTGTTGGCGTGCTTGATCGTCCAAAATAATCATCCTACACACACACATGCACGGACACGCATGCACACCACACCATCACGAGCCAGTAGGGCTGGATTATCCAGCACAGATGCCACCAGGGCCTGTCTGTTCTCCAGCATCTCCCCAACAACCTCAAAGTGGTCAAAGCCAATCAGATCCATCAGCTGCAGTCATGAATCAGTGCATGAATCAAGGCTACAGAGGTCAAGGTTCAAAGTTCAAAGTTCAGGCCTCACCTCTCCCTGTATGGCCACATTGTCCATTTTTGAACTCAGCACTTCGAAAACAGACGTGTACAGTTCCCTCCATGTATAGGTGGAGCCACAGCACAGTTTGCACATTTGCTGCAGCCATTTAAAGTCGTAACTATTGGCAACAGTGGAATAAAAGTCGTCTTGAAAGCTGCCACCTGTGGGACTTTCCCTACTGGGTCCCTGAGTGATGACATTGTCTGTTAACTGCATCATGCATTCTGCAAGGTCTTCGTCATCTTCAGAAAGACTATCACAACCTGTTCCATTCTCTTCGATGTGTAACTCGCTTGCAAAAGAAAAAGGAAAATTGGAACCAAACTCCTTTTGTTGTTTGCTGCTTTCCTTCTCCTTCTCCTTCTCCTCCTGTGACTCAAACAAGTGTCCACTGCCACAGTTTTCTCTCAGTCTCTTTACTGCTGCACATGCGTTGTTGGCAACGCTGGCAGGGTATGGTCCAATCATAGCATTGAGCCTCCGAGCTTCCTCCTTGCCAACGCGCTGGCTGGCCTTAAAGACCTCAAAAACAGCAACAGCAACATCACCCACCTCCTCGCTGGGTAGCTCACTACCAGCTGCAGACACACACACACACACACACACACACACACACACACACACACAAAGAGGAAACACATCAGACAGTAACACAGCGGTGAGTGCTCAATGGAGTGCACAGTGGGTAAGAATAATACACAAAATTAAGTCGGGTATGCGCAAGAGCATATACTGTACATACAATTATTTAAATACAGCTTGTGCCCACATAAATGCAGACATAGGAACATACACATGCTAAATGTGTGCACATACATACAAGCATGCACAATCAGACACACACATGTACAAGAACACATGCACAACACACACATGCACACGCACTCACACATGCACCCGCACACACACACACACACACACACACACACACACACACACACACACACACACACACACACACACACACACATGCACAACACACACACACGCACACGCACTCGCACACACACACACACACACACACACACACACACACACACACACACACACACACACACACACACACACACACACACACACACACACACATCCTCACTTAGTTCATTAGCCAATGCCCGGATGTCTTGCAAGTCTTGAGCAACCTGCAGCAGACAGGCATTCTGTGACACACCGCAGTCTTAATTAACAACACAAACCACACTGTACACATATCATGCTATGCACACATAATATTATGTATCCTGATATGCCATGCACACATTGTTGGTGAGCAGCACCACTCCACCTACAGTCAATTTCAGGTTGTTTGTCCCTGAAATGTAAAGTAAAAATCTAAACTGACCAATAAAATTCACTGCACGCAGAGATGCTTTGGTATAGCATGCATTTGATTGGTCCATTTGATTTTCCAGTTTTGTTCATGGAACAAGCAACCTGAAATTGACTGCAGTGTACATACAGCTGCTGTTGCTGCTACAGAAATAATTAATTCGTTTGTACATTGTAAACTCAGTCATCAGAAGCAGTACACTTGACAATAATAAAACGTTTGTACAAAATCAATTAACAACATATCATAGAACGCTATATACTCAGATCTGGGGGTTGTTCTGTACATGCAATTGGCATGAGGAACATCCCAACATGTTATTTGCAAAAGATGAAGACCTTTTGGTACCAAAAGACATTGCTTTCACTCAACAGGTCTATACGCGACACGAGTTATGTTCAGAAGTGCCTTCCCCCATCTCAATGACTCTGATGTCTCTAAAGAATCCCAGTTGTACGGTGAACAGACAATGCTGGTTGTGGTGCAAGATATACAGGAGTTACCTTACTGTACAAAACCATGCTCATGTTGTACACTGTAAGTGTATAAAGTGGGGCTGTATTGGCTATACTTCATTCCTACCACGTTCATATTAATGTCACAAATGAGCACTTTCACTGCTTTTTCATTACTAATCACACAGTTGTCACATGGTTGTCACATGGTTGTCACATGACCAAGGAGACTGTTGTGATTGGCTACCTTCTTCCTATTCTCTGCAGCACAGTGGAGTAGTATTTCCTGACTCAGCACACTCCAGCTTCGCTGCTTGCTAGTCAGGGACATCTGCTGGTGTCGTTTCTTCAGCAGCAAGGCGCCATCCAGGACATCACTGCAGTCAGCATGCTGCTCCTTGGAGACACCAGCAAATACTCTGAGGGAGGTTGTGAGCTGAGGGCGTTCTCTCCTACAGCACCAGAGACAGCAGTCATAAATGTAAGCTCTTCACATATACACAACTTCAAATTATATCACTTCAACCATACACACGAGAGAGTTCCTAAGGAGGCAGCCGGGAGTCCAGACATACCACCATTCCTTCCTGACTGCGGCCACTATGCACATCATAAACCTCAGGTAGCTAGACAAGTTGCCCAATTCCAAAGTTGTTCCCTAGTAGGGTAGCACCCTTGGTGCCACAACACCACCCCCACTGCTCCCAGAATCCCTGCTATGCTTCTAAAACTATTTAAATCAGATCAGAGTATATCTTTGCTACGAATCAGAACCAAAACATGCCCAGCTAAGCGAATTTGACAGTAGAAATCAAAGAAATACATTATGAATTCTGGAAATCACTGCTGAAATCCTGAAATCACTGTTGAAATCCAGAAAACAGTGTTGAAAGCTGGGAATCATCGTGAAATCTGGAAATCGCTGCAGAAATCACGTGATTTCGAAATCTCGTACAAGGAAAGTGCGTACGAACAACCCCTTGGGTCCACGTGGGTCCACTAGTAGAGTACTGGACCGCATTAAGCCCACGCGAACCTGCTACAAACTGCACAAGTCACAAAACTACATAAGTCCTGTATACATATCAGCTTGTGATCTTTGGAAAGACCTGGGACCATGCAAACGTAACGCATACCTTCCACGATGCGCCATTTTCCTCCCTTGCACAACATCAACTGATATTGCATAATACCACTAACAACTGAGGTAACATTGACTATAAAACTGTGCGAACACGCCCGACGTTCATGTGTTCACAGTCCTTGCTTCTTGAGCTGCTGCCTCAACATGACAATGCTGGCCTTCTGCTCTGGTGGAAGGAGGGCCACCTGTTCTTCAGTCAGACTCAGCACTTGCTTAATCAGCTGCTCCTTCTCAGTTTCAACGCTTGCTCCCCCTCCTCCAGTGGCACCTGGAGCCAGGGACAAGTGGTAATACACAGCAGTGTGAATATGATTATGTGGAGGACCCAAAAATGAACCATAATGCTTTGGTCTAGTGTCACTTAGCCTGCCCATTTTCCGCTGTTTCATGCAAATGGAAGCAATGGAAAACCGGCTGGATACGCGAGACTAGGTTCGATCAGTGTGGCACGCTGGTGGGGTTTAACATGCTGGGGAAGTGGAGGGGGTGGGACTCCGTTAGGAGGAGGGGGAGGTCCGTCTGCTTCTCACAGTGTGACAATGCACAAACAAGCTTCAAACAGGGCTAACCAGGTGAAGTGGACTTGGGTTGGGCTTCAGCTGCTGCAGGCGGTGCTGCAGGTTTGCTGACTGGGGGGCGGGTTTGGGGAGGCTGGGTAGGTCTGGCAGCTGGCCTGGAGGAGAAATGGGGATACAGTACACTCACGGCTGTAGTGCAAGCAGTGAGGTGTAACAGAGGTCGTTGCACTGACATTGGTTGTGGCTGTGGCTGCTGCTGCTGCTGGGGAGGTGGAGGGGGCGGGATGCCATGTGGGGGAGGGGGAGGAGGAAGGTCCATCTGCTTCTCCATGGGTCTAGCCCCAGGGAGGCGCACAGGGGGAGCCGGATCTGCCCTTTGGGGGCCCCCTCTGTGGAGCATGTCTTGGGCCATTTTGGGATCGATCAATCTCATGATGACTTGAGCCTGGAGCAGAGCATAGGCCAGCTGTGGGTTCTGTAGGAGCAGCTGCCGTGCTTCGTCTGCATTGTTCTTTATAACATGCTGTAGGGAAGTGTTACGTATATATACAATTATATTTGTATATACGTACACATATGTATATATATACATATGTATACTTTATGTACAAATTTGTGCCACATCTGAGCCTTTAGGCTTGGTGGAATAAAATGACTATTGACATTAAATTTCTGAGTTAGACATGATTGCTAATGTAAACTTTAACTGCGCAGAGTTTTGAATTGGAGATCTTTGGCAACTGCTTACATAAACATGCTCTTACAAGCCTTCACAGTGTTGGCAAGGTTCCACTCACTTGCATTTGCTTCATCAGCTCAAACATCTGTTCAGGAGGGAGACTGGCCACTGCTTTGGTGATCTCCTCGGGCGCTGACTGCGGAGGTACCGGGCTGCCATACACTGGGGGCTGCAGCAGGCCAGGGTGAACAGGACATGCAATGCAGTGCAGTACAGGACAGGACAGTTAGGTGTGCTACATAACATTCAGAGGGACTGCATGACAGTCCAAGGAATTGCAGGGCAGTCAAAAGGCTTACAAAGTCTCAAAACGCTTCACTCACTTCAATTGGGCCTCTCATTGGTGGTGGACCTTGGAGAGAAGAATAACAAGAAAGCACTTCTTACTATGGCCCTCACATATCAATCACTTTTGATTAATATCACATCTAATACCCTCATGTCAATTGCACTTTGCAACTCTTACCTCAGCACGTCTAAAAACTCTCAAACTCTCATCCAATCACGTCCTACAACTCTCATCTCATCACACACCTTTATGTCTTTCATCGGGTGCATTTGCAGCACTGTCGAACTTCAGACGCCTTCCATGCAATTCATAATCATGGAGGTTTCTAATTGCACTTTGTGCTGTCTCCTGGTCCTGGTACTCACAGAATGCAAACCCTTTCGACCTTCCAGTATGTTGGTCATACACCATTCTGAGAAGATTAAACAAACACTATAAAACAAACACTATAAATTCAGAACAGCCTCCATAAGGGTCCACCGCAAAAATAGGGATATATAATTATTGCACAGTTTAGCTAAACTGTATTTAATCGTGAGGAAAAGAGAGTTGTTTAGTGTGGTATCCCATTGAAAGCCACTGGAAAAAAAAGAAAAAAAAACGAGCCTGGCAGGATTCGAACCTGCAATCTTCTGATCCGTAGTCAGACGCGTTATCCATTGCGCCACAGGCCCCTATGCTTCCAATTATAGCAAAGCCTCCTTATAGATGAGCCAATCCTCTGCACCCGCACTAACCTGAAATGCAGAACTGGTCCCGCTTGTTCCAAAACTGCCTTTAAGTCTACCTCTGTGGTCTCAAAGGCTACATTTGCAACTAGAAGGAAGCGAGCAATACGGTGTTAAGACAGAATGCACTGAATGTTCACAGCAACGATATGCAACTGGCAAACAGTCACCAACATAACATGCTCACACAGACACTCCATATCCCTTTAAACCTGCACTGTTTGAAGTTCATACTATACCTCTTGTATGTAGACATAAGTCAAGGGGACAGTGAATATACTACCTGTGAGTTTGGTAGCACTGTGAATTTAGATGGAGCTGATTTTCCTACACACCTACTGTACTGTATAACTGTCACGTACTGTGTGGCGTGGCACACATAGCGAAACATCCCTCGCATCGGTTGATCATCCGTAAATTATTTCCATGTCCACCCACAAGCGTGGTGGACGTGTAAGTCTTTACCGATAGCTAGCCTAGTGGTACGGTTGAGCGAATTGTCCTCTTAAGTTGGAACAGTCAAACGAAGAATTGGTCACATTAACAGCTAGCTGGCTTCACAACACAGAGAATGACACCATCGGTAAACCGCAATCAGACGCTAACAATCATGGCATGGAAGATGGAAGAAGCAAGTTCTATTTCCTAAAAGCACACGCGCAACACACAACTGACACCACTGAGTATCCTTACTGAAGACGGATCTAAGAGCCCTCTCTCTCGCCTCTGCAGACGCCTGGTCGCCGTACAGAGGAGATCCCCGCCCATACGGTCCGAAACGCTCGCGTTCATAGAGAGCCATTTTTATTATTGCGCAATATTAGGATGGGGGGATTGCTATTATCAGAGACGTCTATATATATATGCTATTTAAAGTTCCTTCGGTACCATTGCAAAACTATAGCCTAGGTGCATGACTCTTAAATTTTATTTTACCCATTATGCGGCGCCAGTAGCAACTTAACCTCAGCTCATAGCGCAATGTGCAATTGTTGCAATTGAAGAAGCTTGTCCGGCTGGGAGTTGTTGCAATTGGGAGTCGAAAACTTGAAAGCCCTTTCCCTGGTAACAGATTAAGCTACATACGTTTCACCTGTACCCAACAATAAGAGACAGCATTAAACTGCATGCACGTGCATGATGCGATCTGGCAGATCAGTGGTACAAAGGAGACGCACAGATCATTTAACTTTGTAAAATCAAGCAACAGTTAAAATTAAGGTTTTAAGTAAATGATATATAACGTAAAAATATTCATATGCGCATGACTGCATGACAGTGTGTAACTAGCTGCTGGTGGACAACATGCTGTCAAACGCAGCCATAAAGTCATCCTCGAGGTCTGTTCCAATTGTCAGCTTTATTCCACTGAATGGGTCGGAAGGTCGACGCCCATGATTGTCCTTGTCCGCAGCTGGCAGTGTCCTCGTAGTCTCCTGGTGGCGCTGGGGTGCCTCCACTTCCTTGCCATTGGCATTAGTGTTGCTGCTCAGGAGAGGTCTCTGACTGCTAGCAGAGGCATCCGTCGATTCAGACGTCATTGAGTGGCTCGTTGCAGTCTCACTCCGAACTGCTATGGGAGGAATTGGGAGTCGGACTGGGACTGGGGTACGAGGAGATGGAGCAGGGCTATTTGCTCTTCGTAAAGAACCTTGTCGTGACACAGGGGAGGAGGAACGACTATCTTTAAAGTAAGCCATTGCAAACGAGCTAGGCTTTTCCCCATGTGAAAAGGTACAACCCACAGCGATGTCCCCGTCAGGAGAGGCAGCAGATGAAGGTCTTGAAGGGATCTTGCCATTGGGCACATTGGCATCCAGCGATGCAATGCCATCTCTGACTGGGAAAGCATTATCTGTACTCCTTCGGACATCGCTTTCAGAGATGGTACTTTCTGAAGCAGCACCAAGGGAGAGGTTACTCGGTGATAGCATCATCTTCTTCTCTCGAGCAGGGGACATGAACGGCTGTGCGTCTGCCTCGAGGGCCTCCAGCAAGCCGTCCACTTCTGCCATCTCCCTGGCCAGAAAGTCTGTGCAGAAGATCTGCATTCGTTGGACAATCTCACGGAACCCAGGTCGGTAGTGGGACATTTCACACCAGCACTCCTGGAGCAGAGCATAGCTACAAGCAAGGGAAGAGGGACAGGCACTTACACACATACTCACTTGAGCGATACAGGTATGTACATACGTACATACGAAACATACAGCAACATAAAGGTTTGTATGTACTCATGAAGACCTTCGTGGTTGAAACGTCCTACTATTACAATCTATACTGTGCTACGTGAAATGCTCAACCTGATCAGTGACATTTGAATCAGTAGTCATGAGCCTCTACCACATCATAAAGGAACTTGCCAATAACAATACACATGCAGCTTTAACTCACATACACACACTTACAATTGACTAGGTGTGGGCCCTACCCCAATCAGAGTGAATTTGGTGATTGCCAATAGTGACATGTTAAATAACTCACATCTCGTGAGGGCAGTTGTTTGGTCGAATGGGTCTGTTGCCTAGCAACACATGGGCAAGGATGTTCTTGTTCTTCACAGATGGGTAGGGCAGCTCAGCAAGAGTGAACACCTCCACAGAAGTGATGGCAAACGACCACTGGAGGGAGGAGGTGAAGTCAGCAAGACATACATATGTACATGACTATAGGGACTGTGACAGATGCTGAAAACTTGACCAAGGGATTTATATAGCAGCAGCAGCAGCAGACATTTATACATATAGGGATCTACATACATAGCAGGACATTATGGGATACATAGGGATCTATGTATATAGGGATTTATATATAATACGTATATGTAGCAGGATATTTTGGCTGCCAAGACCATAGGGACTCTGACAGATGCTGAAAACTTGAGACCAAGAGATTTATATAGGGATCTACATATATACGTATCGGGATAGAGGAGGATATAGGATATATATAGGATATAGGGATCTACATAAGGATTATAGGGATATACGGTATACGCAGTAAAAAAGTTAACGTAGTACGCCCGTACGTTCGCCCGTAGCCTCAGTGCAAATGCAGTACATTATGGGATGATTTACAGGAATGCAGTGTCATGTCGAGTGAAGTTATGTTGCAGTGTAAGTCAAGAGTCAGCAATGATTTTGCATCTCTTCTAATTACCACCGCGTTACCCTGCCCTGTATGCCCTGTATGTATGTATGTATGTATGTATGTATGTATGTATGTATGTATGTAGTCGTAGTACGCCCGTAGCCGTAGTCGTAGTACGCCCGTAGCCATAGTCGTAGTACGCCCGTACCCGTAGCAGTAGTACGCCCGTAACTGTTGCCTAGGACGCCCGTAGCCGTAGTACGCCTGTACCAGTCTTAGCTCAGTTGGCATACAAAGTATAGCTACGTACGCATGCACTTGCACTTGAACGATTCCGCGGAGTTTCAGCTTTCAGTGGTTGAATTGCATCTGAGTAGCCTTGCGTAGCACGACCGCTTCCTCGCCTCCACTTTCTTCGTGGTAAAGTCGTTACGCAAGGCGAAAATGGAGGCGCAAGAAGGGTCAGCTAGCTACGCTAGCGTCTAAGAGGCCGCATACCTCCGTCAATCATCAGATTTACCTTTCACGATTGTAGTGACCAGAGGTTAGCTTACACCCGGTCGCAAGCCCATAGTACGCCTGAGGCTGTAGCACGCCCGTAGTTGTAGCCGCGATACGCCCGTAGCCGTAAGCGTAGTACACCCGTAGCCTTAGACTAGTACGCCCGTAGCCGTAAGCGTAGCACGCCCGTAGCCGTAGGCGTCGTACGTCCGTAGCCGTAGTCGTAGTACGCCCGTAGCCGTAGGCGTCGTACGCCCGTAGCCGTAGGTGTAGTACGCCCGTAGAACGTTAACTTTTTTACTGCGTGTACCGTATGGGATTTATATAGCAGGATATTAATTTTTGGCTGCAAGACCTTTGTCAGCTGTATGACTCAGTTCAACCTTCAGGGTTAGCTTCCTTTTACACACGTGCCACAACTCCTCTTAGTGCACCCTATCCTATCCTATTCTATACACTACTAAATAAAAAGGTTACGTGGTGTCCTTCCGCACGCCCAGCTCACCACATTGCTCTTTGTTTCAGAGATGCCTTGAGTGAGTGTCTCCAGTGCTGCCCAGCGCACCGGTCGGCGCACCCCGTAGACGCAGTGGTAGAAGTCGGGCAACAGGTCATAGGTCAGAGCACTGTCAGCAATCTTCAGAGTGAAGCTGGAGTCAATGCTGTTACCAGGGGGAGGGGAGGGGGTGGGGCAGGATGAGCAAGCAACAGAAAGTCGTGTCTTTGATGCATACGTACTGTACGTATATGAAACGTAAGTTATGTAGAATGGAATAGAATGGAACAGATTTAAGACACAACTACTAAAAGGACTCCGACAGCATTCTACACAGACAAGTTCACACATATGTACGTAACACACACAAACACAAACACACACACACATGCAAATCTACATACACTTACATATGTATGTATGTATGTATGTATGTATGTATGTATGTATGTGTGTATGTATGTATGTATGTATGTATGTATGTATGTATGTATGTATGTATGTATGTATGTATGTATGTATGTATGTATGTATGTATGTACGTACATATGCACAAATACAGAACCACCACATGCACTCACAAGCAGTTTCTCAGAGCAAGGTCAGGATGAACAATGGAGTTCTCTGCGAGGTAGAGCATTCCCTCTGCCACCTGAAGGCACAGTCCCAGCTGGAACTGGACCGTGAGCATCTGCACAAGTAGCATACACATACATACATACATACATACATACAAACGTCAATACAGAAGCACATACATAAGCATACATGCATCAATACAGAAGCACATACATAAGCATACATGCATCAATAAGGATGCATACATAAGCATACATGCATATGCATACAGCGATCAATACAGAGGCGTACACATGTATGTATGTAAGTATACGTGCATCATGCAATAAGGAAGTGTGCATATGCAAGTACATCACACGGTGCAACTATACTGCGCTGTGGAACTACAGGCCGATGTGATGTTCCTAAAGCATCTGCCTGCACACACACATGCACATGTCCCATGTACAGTCTTCCTGCACACAACGACACACAACTCGCCATATCGCATAGCACACACTTCTTCTTACACACCTGCTGCCTCTCGGGTGAGAACTTGGACCTCTCCAGGAAGGAGTGTACGCTGCCTTCCTCGCAGTGCGGGTAAAGGACAAGTGGGACGTACCCCTCCTCCACACACACGCCCACCAGAGGGAGGATGTTAATGTGGTCCAAACCCTTCATCAAAGTTGCCAGCTCAAGAAACTTGCGCACCTCGTGTTTCCTGTTTGCTCCTTCACTGCTGAACCCTACACAGGACAAGGGGCACCACACATTTACATACTACATACGTATATGCTATGTTTACATACTAATGTATATACTCGCTCGCTAGCATGCATGCACACACACACACACACACACACACACACACACACACACACACACACACACACACACACACACACACACACACACACACACACACACACACACACACACACACACACACAAGCACGCACGCACACACACACACACACACACACACACACACACACACACACACACACACACACACACACACACACACAAGCACGCACACACACACACAAACACAAGCACACACACACACACACACACACAAACACAAGCACGCACACACACACACAAACACAAGCACGCACACACACACACACACAAACACAAGCACGCACACACGCACACATGATGAGCATACTCATATACAGTACATGTATGCATTTCCATACACATATGTACGTATGTACTGTATGTACGTATGCTCAAAAAAGCCATCATAAGAGGTATGTACGTATGTATCTGTACGCACAATACACACTGCGTACAGCCATACATACATACATACAGGTGGAGTCCATGAGTAAATTGCATTGCCATGGCAACTAGGGGTCATACTGTATGACATCATACCACATGCACACTGCATGCAACTGGAAATGTAGTCAATTGTCATGTCCACTGAATATCAATGCCACTACAGTGTCGGTGCAGCATCACACATTAACACAAGTAGGTATGTATCCCATCTACCCTCATTGCTGCAAGCTGATGTAATGCCCAAGGTTCGAACCTGCCAGCATTTTGATCCTCAGATGCAGATTGTCTGGGCTCTCTGGGTTCAGCTTGTCGACAAGGAGACGACCTCTAAGACTGCAACCATAAGTGCCTGCAGTGGACAGAAGACACTGTATTCACACAAACACAACAGTACACAGACACACGTACACGCACACACACACACACACACACACACACACACACACACACACACACACACACACACACACACACACACACACACACACACACACACACACACACACACACATGCATACCTTAGTGCATGCACCACAAGTAAGCAGTTTCCAAATCTGAAATGACAACTGGGATCCGAACCCCTATCCCCTGTTTCCAATGCAACCCAACTAACATCCAACAGATGTGAATTACTGATAGGGAATGCAATTAATTAAGGTAATGATATTAGTCGTATTCAGCCAACAAATTGTATAAAAATTCACTCAGCTGAACCTGTGAAACCTAGACCACGAGACACACTTGCGTAGGCGTAATGCCATACGCCTTGAGTACAGGACCGCTATCAGCTAGCGGCAGAAGTCTCAAGGTCAAGATGTGCATGGGTGCTACGGACGGACGTACATACGTACATACATCAGATTCTGGGATGGCAAGGGTTTAGTGCAGGCTGGCCGGGGGACACTTCCCAGTGCAGCAGTCCAGACCACCCAGTACTGTCCAGACACTGATTCACTGACAGAACACTGACTTTAAGATGTGTGTACACACATGGATACATACATACGTACACATACATACATACGCACATACGTATGTATAAGTGCATCCTGTGAGCCCCAGAAAGAGTACACAACTTTCTTGTTAAAATTCTTAACCTGACTTAATAGCATTTAAACACATCACTCCAATCCAACAATTGTGGCTTGTACCATATATATACAGTATGTATATGTACTTGTACCATATATATACGTACAGTATGTATATGTACATACGTATACGTATTATGCATCTACGTATTCGCCAAATTTGCTAATATCCCTCTTCCAATCACAAACATACATACACACATGTACGTACATACATATGTATGGTGTTCATACACATGTACCTTGGACAGTGTACAGACAAGCAAGAAAGACCTCAGAACGTCAACATATGTACGTACGTACGTACCAGTTTTGAGTGTGTTGTGAATGGTAACAGCGCTCCTGCTGCGGCCGTATTCCACAACGGTACGGTAGACAGACTCGGGCAAGCTGCGTGGACTGCCCCAGGGCAAGGCTGTAAGACAAAGGAGGAGGGAGGGGAGGGGAAGGAAGGGGAGGTTAAAGCACTTTAGAAGGTAGTGCTTCACTTCAGCACTTCACACTAGAAAACCGGTTGTACTAGAAAAACAGCTGCAATACCACTGCTGGCAGTACCTAAGTACATACTGTACATACATACATACATACATACATACGTACACACACACATACATACATACATACATACATACATACATACATACATACATACATACATACATACATACATACATACATACCAGTCCATAGGCTGGGAGGAGTGAGAGGTGAGATGAGCTCAGCTGTTCGCCTCTCCCACTTGCTGCAGGGAAGGAGAGGAAGAGTGCAGAGTAGGCAGAGGAGAGAAGATGTTTCATGAAAGACGGAAGGGGAGGAGAGAAGACAGGCATATGAAACCCTTTAAATAAACGTATGTACTTCTCAAAACAAAACACTTAGTAATGGACATATTCAAAAATGTCCAAAACTCAGAACAGTATATATTCGCCTGTCCTTAGAGCCACAAAGGCATACGCAGGCCTATGTACAACGGGCCACTGTGGATGTGGTAATCTCCATTCTACAGTTGCCCTGGTTTCTGGTTTGCTCAGGTGTACTGTCCACACTGCCCAAAGAATCATCCATTCCCATCATCATGCCCCCCCTGTCCTTGGGCATTAAAGTGCACTCTTACCCTGGCTTATCTGCCTTCCTCTTACTCCTCCAACAGCAGCAACAGCAGCAGCAGCACAGGATGAGGACTAACAACAGGATGAAGATGACCAGGCCTCCACCGACAGCCCCCACGATGTAGTAGAACTGCGGATCATCCAGCCCAAAACCAAAGATGCGCACTCCATCAGGTGGGGTGGAGGAGGGGGAGGGGGAGGGGGAGGGGGAGGAAGACGGGAAGGGAGACAGTAATGGGGTGGAGGAGGAAGTGGAGGGTTGCAAGGAGGAGGAAAGGGAAGGTGAGAAAACTCGGGAAGAGGAGGAGGGGGATGGAGTGGTTTTTGAGAGTGAGGAAGAAGGATAGGAAGAAGGCTGGGTGGAGGAAGAGGAGGTGAGTGAAGTGGAGGGCACTGCAGAGGGAAGCCCATGTGCTGTTGAGGATGGTGTTGAACTCAGTGATGTCGACAAAGAAATGGAGGGAGAGGTAGGCTGAAGCAGTTCAGATGACGTTTCTGGAAGCATCTCCATTACTGATGCACTACTTGGAGCCATGCTGCCTTGGACAGTAAAGAAAGTGCTAATGTCCGGTCTTTCAACTGAAGATGATGGCAAAAGAGTCTTGGAGTCTGACGGAGATGAAATGGCTACTGTAGAGGATGGCGTTGGATCTTCAGTGGAAGTAGACGTAGGTGTTGTTGACATAGTCACAACCTGAATAGAGCTGGATTCTTCTGAAACCAATGTGACAGTACGTGTGAGTGCTGAAGTTGGAATGGGTCTGTTGAACGTGGAAGTAAGAGGTTTCTCTGCTAGTAAACTGGAACTGGGAACTGGTCCATCCTCTTGAGAAGAAGTTGGGTGAGGAGAGGATTGTGAAACAGTTGAAGTAATGGTGATAACTTCCAAAGAACTAGCCTCAGCTTCTGCAACAGCAGTGGTCTCAACTGGTGAGGAAGAAGCAGAGGAGGAGGGTGACTGTTTCTTGGAACTGATCGACGCAGTGCTGTATGAAACACTGAAATGTGGCAGCCCAGCATGGCTGGCTACATGGGACGTTTCCACACTAGCAGTACTTGGAGATGGGTGGGCTGAAGAAGGGGAACTTGGGCTTGTACTAGTTCGTTCTTTAGCTGCAGAGGGCAGTGGCACCTCATTCGTTGGTCCAGGTAACTCTGTAGTCGAATGGGTCTCAACTGAACTGGAGGAGACTCTTGTGTGTGGCTGTGTGTACTGAGACTGAGTGGAGGTTGGTGAGTTGAGGGGTACTGATGAGGATGGGAGAGCAGACGTTGACAAGGCCACCAACGTCTGGCTTGACTCAGTGGCCGAAAGAGAGGGCTGCAGTGGCTGGCTTTGAGCCTGCAAGGCTGGTGAGAGAAGGAATGGACAGAGGAGTGAATGATTAAAAAAGGGCAGCCATGTTGCCCTCCTATGTTACCTAGGTGCTATCACAATCACTATTGTTGCAATTTCAACTATTGGCTGCAGAGACTGCTTTCCCAAGGTGTGATCAGATACAGTTGAAGTGGTCTAAGGCGGCCATTAATGTGCCCACGCATAGCAACAACAAGCAGCCACAGCCCTGTGTGTGGTACAGGTGTGTGCGCATGCAATCAACACATTCTGGTGCACCTGCCTATGCAGCCACCTGTCACTATGTAGCTAGCTAAGTACATAAATACATTGTGACAAGAGATCTGCGGGGATTTCAGTAACACGATACACAGTTTCACTGTACCATGGATCTTCGTATGGTGATCAGTACAAGGTGTAAGGGTAAACTACATGCGTATGCCACAATACACTCTGCATATACTGTAGGTACAGCCCCTGCTGTGCTGCTTTGAAGGAGACAGGTGTGGGTTAAACCGTGGGAACACCAGCTGGTGGGCCCACTGGATAGCAGCTGTTACAGACACGCAATTCACCACATCACAAGAACATGAAAACACTGCAAAAGGACCAGTTTCCCAATACCAAATTCATGGCACCCAATTAACATACATACCAAAGTGGAACGTGGGATTGCTACCAGGGTAAATCAGTATAAATCCCTCGCTCCTGTGGGCTATTTATTCCGCAGAGGTGTGGCTTAGCGGTGTGGCCAAGACATGATTTAATACAGTCGGCTTTCAATTGACCATGAACGATGACAGAGTTAGCATCTGTCACAACCGATTTGAACAATTAGTTACGGACACAAGTGTGACTTAGCAACATTGTATATACCACTGTGGTGTTGAACCAGTCTCTTATCACACACAGTCCAGTCAATCATACAGTACAGCTTCACACACTCTACACACAGACATGCCACACACTCTACAGACACACACACACAAGCACACACACACCTACAAGCACACACACACCTACAAGCACACAGATGTACACAGACACAAACCTTTCCTCTGAAATAGCTGAACTAAATAGAACACACAAAGAACTTGGCCACAGAATACTCAGATAGCCGTACACTCCACCCTTGGTGCCACAACTACAAGCAAACTAACATACCTCCATGTTAACAGACCCACCCAACTTGTAACAGCAACACCTGCATGTTAACCACCTCGTAATTGGGACACAGCATCTGTCACAACCGATTTGAACAATTAGTTACGAGGACAAGTGCGACTTAGCAACATTGTGTGGACCACTGTGGTGTTGAACCAGTCTCTTATCACACACAGACCAGTCAATCATACAGTACAGCTTCACACACTCTACACACACACACACACACACACACACACACACACACACACACACACACACACACACACACACACACACACACACACACACACACACACACATACATACACACACACACACACACACACACCTCCTCCAGTCACCTTGCCCTAATAAGGGCGTAGGGCAAGACCCAGGCAGTAGCCTGGGTCTTGTTTCGTAGGCCAAGAAACTGTTGTAAGGGTGGGCTGGCCAGGCCCACGCCTGAAAACCCTGGGGTGAGTGGCAGCTGGGCGCCATGGCCGTAAAATAGGCCGTCAAGGCGCGCCAGGTGGACCGGCCACTGTAGCCACTAGAGGCTGTAAGGGTAGACCGATCCGACTGCCAGCTCGAGAGTCCCCAGGGGGTGTGGTGGTAGGGTGGTACGGACGAGCCAAGGTCCAACGAAGCGAAAGCGAAAGAATTGCTGGTCTTCTCCAGCGACCTCGTGGCCTCCGCGTCGCCATCTTGATGATGTCACACACACACACACACACACACACACACACATACACACACACACACAAGCACACACACACACACACACACACACACACACACACACACCTACAAGCACACAGATGTACACAGACACAAACCTTTCCTCTGAAATAGCTGAACTAAATAGAACACACAAAGAACTTGGCCACAGAATACTCAGATAGCCGTACACTCCACCCTTGGTACCACAACTACAAGCAAACTAACATACCTCCATGTTAACAGACCCACCCAACTTGTAACAGCAACACCTGCATGTTAACCACCTCGTAATTGGGACACAGGTCCTTAAGCAACAGCAACACCTGCATGTTAACCAACGTGTTATTGGGGGACAGGTCCTTAAACAAGCACAGCAACACCTGCATGTTAACCACCTCGTAATTGGAACACAGGTCCTTAAGCAACAGCAACACCTGCGTGTTAACCAACGTGTAATTGGGGGACAGGTCCTTAAACAAGCACAGCAACACCTGCATGTTAACCACCTCGTAATTGGAACACAGGTCCTTAAGCAACAGCAACACCTGCGTGTTAACCAACTCGTAATTGTGCATGAGATACGTACATACGTACAGTAGGCCTTATAACAAGAATGGGGCAACACAGCTGTTCCTACGGCAACTGACTCAACCATGTAATGACATAATTACTTGTGTACAGTGAGATGTATGGTGAGTACCTGTTACATGTTGACACGAACACTGAAATGTGCATACCTTTTGAGCAAGCCTTTTCCAACTTGAATGAAACCATTGCACTCTCATTGCCACAGAGCAAGAGCCAGTCTAGATACAACTCTGCGATCCCTTCAGCTTCTTTCTTGCATGCCAATGTGACCTCGAAAGAGCTCTCTGCAGCATTCAAAGGAGGGCAGAGGAACATACGTACACACACACACACACACACACACACACACACACACACACACACACACACACACACACACACACACACACACGGAGGGAGTGTCGCACAAACGGAAGGGCATTGGCAGGGGCATACATACATACATATGCACAGCTGAGTGGGTGGGTGTTGGTCGATATATGCATAATGTGTGAGCATGAGCTAGCCATTGTACACATGTATAAGATAATAATATAATAATAATATTATTATTATCTTATAATATTATCATTTGCATAACAATTCAGAGTGAGGCTACAATGGTGTGCATATGTAGCACCTTGTAGCTGTATATACACAACCAGCAATTAATACACCATGTACACTGTACACATATTGTATAATCTGTATATGTATGTGAATTCATATATGTAGCTATATTAAATACACTTACACACCTAAATGTACAATTCATATAAAGTTATCTATAGTCATCAGATCTATGTAGTGTGAACACAGCAGCAGGTGACTCTCGCATACCTGGCCCAGTGAAGTTGCCACCTCCTGGAATGTTCAATGCCGCACCGTCCAACTTGGGACCATCGAGGCTTCGTTCCTCTATATTGTACACGTATTCCACCTGTAAACACACAAAAACACACACCATACCATACACCCACATCCACATCCACCCCCACCCCACACACGCACACATCACATGTACGAACAAGAAAGCAGGAGAATGCAATCAAACAGTACAGAACCTCTTCTCCAGATATTATCATATACGCACATACATACATATATATGTATGTATGTACTGTTGACCAATGTCATATGTATGCCTCATTATAGTGATACATTTAATACTAATACAATGCAAGGCTATTCTGGTCATTCAGATGTCACCATTCGCAGATGTAACGAACGGGTTAGAGATCTCTGTGTAGGCAAGATATGTGGTGAAAATAGCCTAACATGTAATACAAATAAGACCTGACCCATCAAGAGAGGTGCGTATGTGACCCTTTGTTGTGTAGCACTACACATTCACTGGTGTGTATGGCGCATACAACCCATACAATGCAAGGCTATTCTGCTCATTTGGATGTCACCATTCACAGATGTAACGGGTTAGAGATCTCTGTGCAGACAGCTGTGAAGGCTGTAAATGTAGCAAGAAGTAGTGAACGTAGCTAATTGGACACTAAGAGCATACATACCTGAAGCAACAGTCTCCCAACCACTTGTTATGGGTGCAAACAGAGGATAAGAATGAACGGTCAACAGCTAGACTGTACCACTCATTAAAGTGAGACATAGCAGAGACAATTTCAGCAGGTGCCGGGATATGATAGACATAACAAAAGACAACAGTGAATTCTATTAGGAGAGGTGTCTCTGCCAGGCCAGCTCAGGGAAGCTAAGCAGGTCAAGTGTGCATGATGGATATCAATTAGCATTGGGGCCTCCCATGCCCTGAATATTACCTCCTGCTGGTCTCACCCACACTGTATATTAGTGCAATTGAGAATCCCCCCACCTCACCCCCAGATTGTGCAATCAAGAAGGGGTACGGGATAGTGCAATACAGGGAAGGATAGGTACAGCTCAAGAGACCGCGGTGCTGCATGGCCAGTAGAGGGGATCTTGTGTGCAGAGTACGTCCATGAAGATTAGGTGACCATTACCTGTTTCACTGTATGGTACTAACTGGCAGATATTACTAACCAGCAGAGGTTGAGTTGAGGCAGAAGGTCTCATCCACACCCCTCACACCTCACCATCCAAACACAAGACAACTGCAGGTCTCCAGCAAGTCTGGCTTGTGTAAACACAACCACATGAATGTTGTCACAAGCCCCCTGGGCTGCTCAGGTTACCAGGCAACCACAGCTGCAGTATCAGCTTATCTATCTACCCCAATGTCTGTCTCACCTCTTAGGCCTGCCCACCACACCACTATCCATGGGTTATTCAGTAAGTGCACTAAGTGCTACATAGCATATATATGTATATATAGTGTGTGTGTGTGTGTGGGATGTTTTGCCATGGGAACCCTTCTGACCAAGATTGTTAACCCTAATGTAATATAGTGAGATTGGCTAATAATATTTGCATTCACACAGGTAGAGATCTTGAATATTAGGGTAACTCACCACATCTAGTACAATCACTGTGAACGGGAATGAGTTCTGGTTTGGTGGCAAAGGGGGGAGGGGCTTCCCCTCTTCGGTACCGAGTAACTTGACTGATGAAGACGGCAAGTCACTATCCAATGCAACGTGCACATCAGCTGAAATTAAAATGGAAAATTCTCTTCAAGACATATTGGAAATTGAAAATATGGCATTCAAACTGCATATACACATAATAGAGTCCAGCTCACATGTAAACGTGTGCCCTGTCCCTTCAAAACGCTGATTCAGATCAGAAGCATTCAGGAATATACGAATGCCGTCCAACCGTGCCAATGCTGGTATTAGCAACACGGTTAGAGTTAGTAGCAATTGACACAGGCCACTCATCTTCTCATTCACCCCTGCATGGACAGTCAGCAACACAGCTCACAATTGTGCACCATGCCGGCGGTACTAAGTGCAAATGCCATACACAACAGGTATACAGACTTGGCCACAATGCAGCAAGACCATATGCCTACTTTTGTCACAAATAAATCATACAGCTTCATGAAAATAATACACAACTCTATGCAATCTGCTGGTAAAACGATTATGATGACAACGCAGGCATCCAAAGACACAAGATACATTTATACAAGATATTACATTGTATACATGCTTTCAAAGTATACCTGTAGTACTATGTATACGTATATGTTAAAGACTTAGCGATGTGCCTTCCTGCAAATACGAATACCACACTGCTTAATGGATGGGAACGCATGCAACTCTGCATGGCTAAGCACTAATACACTACAGGTTTCATTACATACATTCCTCTTCGCCACTCCCTACTAACCGGGAGAGCGTACAGTTACACCCATGAATGACAGGGATGCGGGGTTAGCATACATAGTTAACAGGGCCTGCACGATCATCCTGAGGTGCAATTCAATAGGGTGGGCGTGTATGACCCTCAACCGGTGTAAACACACCCGGTAAACGGGGAACAAGATGACCCAACAGATCAGTGTAGTAAGTGTTGTTGTGTCTGTCTGGATCCTTGCTAAGGAAGCAGCCCTGACAATAATTAAGCAGGCCCAGATGTACAACAAAGACCCACATCAACCACAAACCCGGCACTGGGGATTGCTGAAGGCATTCAAATCCCTTATCCCCTAGGCAGTGTAACTGGTTACCAATCTGCAGCGTCGTCATCCAGTGAATATTTCGCCGCACAGCACCGCACTCAAACATCATGCGCTCTCACAGTCCTCTGTAATGGTTGTACGACCCAACCACTAACCCCTGCCTCGCCCACAACACGCCTACAGTGTCTACGACACACACACCGTCTACAGCCTACACAGATGAAGCCACAATAGGATCCTACCAACGGAGTGAACTCACATAGATAGCACCTCCCTCTCGGTAATAGACGCCAGGGAACCTATTCGGCTGTGACACGCACCGCGAACAAGGCAGCGGCCGTTGAGTTACGAGGCGAAAGACGTACGCGAGCAGACTCCCGCACGCGTTAGCACCCAAGGATCTCAATTTGTAAGCTCCCACGCCTCCGTAGCAGGCAACACTCGATCAGCCGCACCACGCCGCCTTCAACCACGCCCATTTACTAATGCATGCTAAGTAGCTGACGCGCTAAGTGGCAAGTGTGTCCCAGCTTCGAGTTTCGAAATTGAATTTTGGAAAAAGGACAGAAAAATGGCTGAAGCTGGAACGAATCCGGCAGGAGGCGAACCTTCTTCGTCTGAGGGAGACAAACTTCTGGAAAGTTTTATGGCCGAGGTTAGTAGGACGAAATTGCATTCAACTGATCTAAATTCAACCTATGCTGAGTAATGGGATTTTTATTTCATGGATATCTCAGGTCAAGGCAATTGAAAAGAAAGACTCGGTGTGGACAAGTGACCAACAAATCAAGCGTCTGCTTCGCCCTGGGTCCACTTACTTTAATTTAAATCCTTATGAAGTGAGTTCTATATCAATCCGCCAGCTAGCAGTGGCAATGGCCTTGTGTATGTACGTACGTATGTGTATGCATGGAGGGAGAGCCTTACCCCCTGGAGGCTCCTACCGTGTGCACGTACATCGAGTGTCAGTACGTTGGACCAGGGTACCTGCTGTGTCCAACTGGAATAGCTCCATCGCATGCTTCTATGCCGCTACTTACCAAGTAGAGTGCAATAAGCAAGTACCACGTAACTTTGGAAAGCACTATGAGCAGGCTGTCTGTTTCTTAGCAGACTTGTCTGTCAGCTGTAAATTGAGACGATTTTTGACTCTATCACAGTGATAGAGTTTCCCTAGTTGATGGAATTACCAGTTGATGGAATTGTCCCCGTTACCATGCAGTGAGTAAGCTAACTTTGTGCAGTGCGGTACCTAGTGGTTTAAGTCGTCCTCAAAACCCTCAATGAAGTTTGAAGCCAATCTCATGTATTCCTTATGCGGTTACACCATTGAGGGATACGGATTCTCTCTCTCATTGTAGCTATTGGTGGTGCCCGTAATTGTTAACCCAATCTGTGGTAGCGTGGAGACGCACTGCTATGTTATGTTGTTTGCCACGAGTGGGTGCCTGCACCTGCTAAGAAGCAGGGTAACATTACTCAGGACATTTCAGTGACAAAGGCCTTTGTCAGCTGAATAGTTTTGTCCAGCTGCTACGTTAGTGTCACTTCCATGTCACTTTAATGTCACTCAACACCACTTTAATGTCACTTTAATCCTCGTCACAAGTGGCGGCTGTCTTGCTGTGCAGGTGCTCCAGGTGACCCCAGAAGCATCCCTTGCTGAAATAAAGAAGGTGTATAGAAAGGTCAGTCAAGTTCTGTGCTGCTGTGTGGCACTTTATTTCCTACATATCTTGTACTGTATAACCAAGCTTGACTAAGCAATGGGGGCCATGACATTGTGTGAGTATGCTACCCACTGTCGTGAGCAGAGCAGCAAGTAATTTACATACAGTACGAACGTACCACATGAATCTGACGAGCAATACTGCAGCTTCTTATACAAATCGGTGCAGTATTGCTCGTCAGATTCATGTTGTATCAACAAGCGCAGCTATGAGCTTCTACGGAATCATTAATTTACATATTGTTACGTATTTTGTATGCACGCTCACTAATCTACCAATGTACAATCGCCTGTTGTCCAGATGGCAGGCGATGATATAATGCTTAAGACGTGGGCAATGACACTTAGTTCACATTCTCTCAATACTTGGCATTTTATGCTCCAGTACACACTCTAGACTGTGTTGTAACCGCTGTATAAGCGGAAACAGATTCTCCTGTTTATAGACCCCTAATGCTAAATTTAAGAATTATTTGCCGAATCTGGTCACTCGCGGTACCTCTCTCTCACCTTTACAGCTATCCATTCTGGTCCATCCGGACAAGAACCCAGATGACAAGGAGAGAGCACAAAAGGCATTTTCAGGTATGTATGTACATACGTACGTAGGTGCTGTGCAATTCATAGATGTTCTTCAGCTGTTACGAAGCAGTTTTGTGACAGCTGAGGATCCACAGTTCTATATGTCATGTTTTCATCTAAAGCCCATATTGACATCGATGGTCATGACTTGCAGTATTTCACCTTCACATAGCAATGAGTATCGGTGATATGGCGTGCAGTGTCTCTACACCAGAGCTCTTATGAGTGATTGTTGTAATGCTCACAAGTAGTGTTTGACTCCTGAGCTGTAGTTCTGAATTCTCAATGCTTCTGTCAAGTCAAGATTTGCATACAGTCTGCCAGTAGATGGGTGTGGTGGGAGAGAGGGGATCATAACTGGGATTGGTAGCTCACGTGACTGAAACTCTGGGTAAGAATATTGGTGAAGCAGGCGCTTCTGCATGAACGATAAAGGGGTTCTTCCACGTATACCAGCTAGAAGTGGACTGAAATCCTGATGCTGGTGACATCCTGGGCTGATGTTGTGACCAGAATGCTTTGGTCTCCTTCAGGGCAAAGATGACTGCCCTTCTTCGCCCTGAAGAAGACCAGAGCATCTGTTTGAAATGTCGGCACGAATATTGGTCTCAACTTCGAGCCTGTTGCTGCTCCTTTTGTCTATCACTTTCTTTCAGCACTGTGAAGTCCTAAAGCCACTCTGTTAGCTACACGCGTACATACATTAGCCCACCAACACTCATTTGAATCACACCTCATTCACACGCAGTCAACCCATACTCATACAGCACACACACGCATCCCTACATGCGAACGTGCTCTCATCTTCTATCTGTGCCATTTGCAAGTGTACGCATGTGTCTGGGGTCTTCCACTCACTGTACGTATACCGGTCTTCCGCTATACCATCCCTTTGGGTAATGGGGTCAGCATAGAACAGACAACAACATGGTGCCGTGTCGAAGAAGCATGTCTGGCCGGTGGCATCACTCAGGATTCTCTCACGGATGTGACCAACCAATGGTTAGAAATACCAGACATTTCGGCAGCTCGCTACTTCCTTCATCAGTAGTAACGCCCTACAGGGTGTGCCCAGCTGGTGCCATGCTCAACAGAACAAGCTGTCCTAGTCGACAGTCTGAGTGCATTGGTGGGGGAGGTGACCGGCTACCTGCCATATAAGGAAGCTAAGTAAAATCTTTGTACTTGTAAGATGGAACTGCCTTTGCACCAGTTACAAACACGTATCAAACCTTTGGTTGTGCACGTGATTCTTATTTTGTTTCCGCTCTGGTGGGTTTGCAACTTTGTGTGGGAAGTCAGCAGGTGTGTTCGTAATGTGCGCATGCGCGCGTGTGTCTGTGCGTGTGTTTACACATGTTCATACATGTTACGCACATACGAATGTTAAATATGTGTGTGCGTGTCTCTGTCTGTCTGTCTGTCTGTCTGTCTGTCTGTCTGTCTGTCTGTTCGTGTGTCTGCAGCTGTAGGTAAAGCATATGAAGCTCTTCAAGATGAAGAACAAGTGGCATTTTGCAAAGACATTGCTGAAGAAGCAAAGAAGCAGCTAGAGACACGCGTAAGAGCAGTGTGTGTGCGTGCATGCACGTGTGTGTGTCTGTGTGTGTGTGTGTGTTTGGGGGGGGGGGGGTTAGCAGATGTTAAGGATGCAAATTCTTCACAACAGATGGAGCAAGAGGCTTTGTTTGTTAGCTGCACATGTGGAAGACGTAAATGATGCATTACAGTGGAGCCTCTTTAAGCAAACACCACTGGGCCCAGCTGTCTGTCCTGTATAGAGAGGTGTCCTAATTCAGAGGTAGATTTGTACACAGCTGTATGTGGTTGTGACAACAGACTGTGCCTAGTTAGCGAGGAATTTCTGGATCAGGATGTCCTCTATAGAGACATTCTCTGACTGCCGAAAATAGCCCCTTCTTCCACTGAACACCGTGTTATTTTGGCATATAGTGTAGATTCCAAGAATGTATTGAGGAGTATAGTACCTATAGTCAACGTTGTTTACGTAGTTGATAGTGGCAAAGTTCTGGGAAGTCTATGTTAGTGTAAGAGCATGGTCAGCACCTGTTCCTGTGCTGTGTAGCTGCCTGTGTAATCTGTAAACTTCATTCTGTTCCATGTATGTGTGTACATACGTAGCCTGTGTATGTTGTGGCAGTGTGTAAACTGCAGATGTGTAAACTACAGATGTGTTAACTGCGGAGTAGGCAATTTGTGATAGACGGACGTCTGGTAGTAGCAGGCGGTAATTAGTGGAGTGGTACATGATGTATGGGCAATTGACCGTGTTGTATTCTGTGGTCTGTTTGACTACCTTAATTAATTGCTGTTAGTTCGTTCTGACATTAGTTGGCTCCTGCTCGCAGTGAGGGATTTGTTTCTTGAATCCCAGTTGCCATGACAATGGGCAACTAAACACCGCTCCTACGTACGTATCTCTAATGTACACATGGCAAACGGTTCTTCAGTTGAATATTGTCATGGCAACCAGACAACTCCCTGCATGTCTCACTTTCTACTTCCATTTATGTGTGCACACAAATTGCAGAATCTTCACTTTTCTTTTGTATTCTCATTCTAATTGTCCATTTGTATTGTTGTTTTTTCTGTACGTATGTACGTAAGTCCCTCACTTACACCAGCCCTCAGTCTAATGAGGTCTCCTTGAACCAAATAACAATGAACGAATAACAAGCGACTTAATTGCAGATATGTATTTTTGCTGGCACTTGATTGTGGGATCTTATGTGGTAGATAAAGCTGTCTATTGTGTGTACCTTGCAGTTGGAGGAGAAAAAGAAGAAAGCAAAGAGTGAAGGAAGATCATCCATTGAGGAAGACGACCCCGACAAGGTTGGTGCGACTGTTTCTGCCACATGCACGTGTGTTCAGTTTTTGGCAGTATTTATAGCGCTTGTGATCATTGGCTTGTCATCATTGCCTTGTGGCTTTGCAGTATCAACAGCAGTTGCGCAATCAAATCACAAAGATGTTTGCAGACATTGAGATTAAAAAGAAAGAAATTGAAGAGCAAGAAGAAAGGGACAGGTACATGCACACACACACCATGCACACATGCACACATGTACGCACACACACGCACACACACACACACACGCACACACACACACCATGCACACACACACACACCATGCACACACACACACACACACACACACACACACACGCACGCACGCACACGCACACACCATGCACACACACACACACATACACGCACACATACACGCATGCGTGCGTGCCTCGATGTACTCACTACAGGAAAAGGCAACGCGAAGAGGAAGAAGAACTGGCAGAGAAGGCAAAGAGAGAGAAGGAGTGGAAGACACAGTGGGATGTGAGTGGACGAGTCTGCTTCATGCACATGTACTTACACATGGTCTATAGCCTGCAGCCATGCCACACCAGCACTCCCACACCGCCTAAGAGTGCAGTAGGAGTGACAGAAATGCTACAAGCAACGTTTCTAGAGTAGATTTTATACCAGGAGTATTGAATGTCGAAAGGTTGTCAGCTACCAGCTTGAAACAGGCTGAAAATGCCTTGTAATGACAAAGTTTTTTCCTCAAAAGAACCCTGAGTTTTTCAGCCCATTTCCAGCCATTTCTAGCTGTTATCTGAGAACCATTCAACACTCGTGCAACAGCCAGCTGAGAAGCCCCTGTTTCAGCAGTACGTATGGAATCTGCGCCCTCACTATATGTTGCCTAGACTACAGAATGCTCTTGTTCTGTACCCATGTACACTTACGTATTATAACACTTAGTGCAACTCTTTGTCTAAACGGGGACATTGTTGAGGAATCACTTAGGGGGTAAATTGTGACTGACGAAGACCCTTGAGGTCAAAACGTTTCACTGCAATTTACCCGCCTTGCTACGCGATTGCTCAACAACGTCCCCGTTCAGTTTAACAACATAGCATGAGTCTCTGCCACATCATCGACCCTTTGCCTGTCTGTCTGTATGTCTGTTCATACAGTCAGCCCGCAATGACCGTGTTGACAGTTGGAGGAGCTTTCAGACCAAGGTTAAGACCAAGAAGGTAAAGACCCTCAAGCCTCCCAAGCTCAAACAGGAGACACGAACAAAAAAGTGACACTTTGCTTGGTTGACTCACATTCAGCAAAGTGATGCCTCTTGATTAACAGGCATCATTCTGACTGTTTTGAAGCATGTTCACTCTTAATTACATCCTTGCTGCAACCCTTTGTACACCATGCATGTGATGTGTATGACAATGGAATGTATGTAGCTATGTAGCTACTGTTGCTGCTGCACATTTAGCATGCTGATAGCTACATGTATGGCATATTTGAGGTATACTGAATAATGCCCATTGCTCAGTTAGAGTGATTTTGTGTTGGATTTGGAGCCTGGGCGGTTGCCCGTTAATTGCATGCGTTGCCGCCGGCCGCGAATTCAAAATTGAAGGCGCACGGAATAGAAGTTGGTATGGGAACGAGCAATCCACGTGAACCTCGTGAACCGTGAGAAAATGGCGGTTCCAGAAGAGGTGAAGGAGTTCAACAAACAGGTTTGTAGCGACTTTCTTGGGTTTGTGTATGTGTTCATGTGTAGTTCTTACTTATTTTGTCTGTTTAAAGCATTTTTCGACGGAGGTTTAGACCGGCCTTCATCAGTCATCTAGCACAAGCTGGCAGTGTTATAACTGCCGCGGGATTATTTCTTTGGAGCGCTGCGTAGCCTTTCTTTCCGCTCATTCCGACATTTTGCACACTGCAATATTGCTTTGTTTTTATTTTTGTTTATTATTACATGTTTTGTTTTCTGTGTTCAGCTCAACTCCATCTTGGAGACCTCGCTTCCTATCTCGAGGGCAAAAATGACAGCTATCACCAAGGCAGCCATTAATGCTCGAATGGTGAGAGAGTGGAGTTGTTCGTATCAAATAATGTTTGTGTGTGTATGTATGTGCGTGTGTCTGTGTGGTGTGGTGCTGTTTGGTTGACGTACTGGAGAAGTGTGTGTGTGTGTGTGTGTGTGTGTGTGTGCGTGCGTGTGTGTGTGTGTGTGTGTGTGTGTGTGTGTGTGTGTGTGTGTGCGTGTGTGTGATGCAAATAGGCTGGTCTACGTATGTATACACCTCTCAACTCTGTTCACTTTCTTACAAAGTTTCAGTGGTGATTCATTGGTGCATTTCATTCCTCAGCAATACAAACACATTGTGATGCTGGTTGAGAAATTCATTTCAAAAGTGAGTTCTAACAACTTGTGAAACGTTGCCTGTGTGCATGCATGCATACACAGGACTGACACTACGAGCCAACCAGTGGAGTGTAGAGTGGAGTGGCGGTACATACGTCTGCTGTGTGTGATGTTTGCCCCCCCCCTTCCCCTCCAGTGCTCTCCTGAGTATAAAGTCCCAGGATTATACGTTATAGATTCCATTGTCAGACAGTCCAGGAATGCCGTGAGTTGCGTGCAGAGTTGTGTGCTGTTGATTGGTGGTGAATGGTGGTCGTGCAATTTTTGTCCAGATTGTGCATGCATACTGCACGCAATTGCATGAAAACAGTATTGGAAAGACAGAGTGTATTGTGTTGTGTGGTTGCTATGTACGTACA
The DNA here is from genome assembly GCA_949841015.1 of Aplysina aerophoba. Classification (NCBI taxonomy): domain Eukaryota; kingdom Metazoa; phylum Porifera; class Demospongiae; order Verongiida; family Aplysinidae; genus Aplysina; species Aplysina aerophoba. Next base: position 1,439,657 of record OX465052.1, on the reverse strand, counting down.
TGTTGCATCTGAGAACCCGCCCATTCCGGTACTGTTTTCATGCGAATAATTGCACTGTGTCATGTGTCGAATGTGCCTTCACATCGGTAGGAAATCGTGAACGTATACACATACCCATTTTCCATTGTCTGTCTGTTCTTTGTATGTACGCATTCATGCATGTATGTACGTACACACACATATACATACTTCTGCATCTTTCACTTTCTGTTCACGCCCTAGCAGTCAAAGAATGATGTTTTCGGTCCGCGATTCGCTCGGAATCTTCCCACAACATTCACACACATCTTCAAATGCAAGGAAGAGGATTTAGTGAGTGTGATAGACTTGCCTATACCTGTGTGTGCCTGCCTGTGTGTGTGTGTGTGTGTGTGTGTGTGTGTGTGTGTGTGTGTGTGTGTGTGTGTGTGTGTGTGTGCGTGCCTGCCTGCCTGCCTGCCTGCCTGCCTGCCTGCCTGCCTGCCTGCCTGCCTGCCTGCCTGCGTGCGTGCGTGCGTGCGTGCGTGCGTGCGTGCGTGTGTGTGCCTGTGTGTGTGTGTGTGCGTGCGTGCGTGCGTGCGTGCATGCATGCATGCATGCATGTGTGGTGTGCATATAGTAACACAGTGGATGTATGCACCATAATCATCTGTATAGCTACATACATAGTTGCTCTATGTCTATAGAAAATGGCTGGGTATGAAATTGATTTGAGGTCAGACTGGAACTGAATAGTGGCCTGGGGGCCTCTATTCAGACATAATGCATATACGTACGTACGTATGTGTGGCTATGCTGTGCACTGTATGTACGTAGATGGCTTGGCTGTACAGTAGTGAGTTCATTTGCGTGATTGTGTCTCTCTTGTTCCTTCCAGCCAAGAGTGATCAAGGTGCTGAACCTGTGGCAGAAGAACGGGACCTTTAGCACAGAAGTGATTCAGCCATTGCACCAGCTTGCACCTCAAGGTGGGTGGAGTGTGCTTGTGGGTGTTGTGGGGTGTGAGTGTGTAGCAATGTCGTGCGTTGTATGATTGGTACAGACGTACGTGTGTGGTGTGTAGTGATGTGGAGTGCTTGTGTGCACAGAGCTGACAACTTCAGTTAGCTGTACTGTGAAGTTAGCCGCACCTCGCCCCTTGTGTTGGTGAGGAGTGTGTAGCACGCCCCCTTGCCCTGGAGGCGAAGCAGGCATCCAGCAGGTCACAGCTGACGTGTGTGCTGTGACCTTTCCTACACTCCTGCTACAGAGGGAGCAGCTAGTTTGAGGTCTCCTCTCATTGTCTCTCTTGGAGGAGGCTTTAGGTGCTGCTGACATACATACGTACACTATAGTGTGTGTGTGTGTGTGTGTGTGTGTGTGTGTGTGTGTGTGTGTGTGTGTGTGTGTGTGTGTGTGTGTGTGTGTGTGTGTGTGTGTGTGTGTGTGTGTGTGTGTGTGTGTGGGTGTGTGGGTGGGTGTGTGGGTGTGTGTGGGTGTGTGTGGGTGTGTGTGTGTGTGTGGGTGTGGGTGTGTGGGTGTGTGGTGTGGGCAAGTGTGTGGGTGTGTGGTGTGGGCAAGTGTGTGGGTGAGTGGGCGAGTGTGTGGGTGGGTGGGTGTAGGTGGGTGATTTGGGTGGCTAGTTGTGCATGTGTGGTGTGGGTAAGTGTGGCGGATGGGGGAGGTACATACGTACATACGTAGGTGGTAGTGCATTGTACGTACATGTTGCATGATCAGTGACATAGAAGTAGTGATGACTCCACCATTTCTCCCTTCTCCCATATCCTCTCCTCACCTGTCCACATCAGCAACTAGTCTTGCTCCCAGACCTGAGCAACCTCCGGACATGTCAGTGATGCAACCAGCCACATCAATGTTGCAACCATCTCAGTCAATGATGCAGTCAGCCTCATCAGTGCAACATGCCTCTTCGATGATGCAACCAGCCCCATCAATGATGCAACCAGCCCCACCAATGATGCAACAGCCTGTTGACATGGAGCAATCACCCTCACCGCCGCCTCCTAATGATCGCCCTCTCTACCATCCACGAGTCCCTCCGTCCCTTCACACACCCTCTCTCCAGTCCCTTCTCGAAGAAGTCTCTTTGGACAAGACCCTCATTGCCAAAGTGAAGGAGCAGCTAAATAACTCTTCTCCAGCTCAGGACAGCCCTGGCAGAGAGGAGCACTTCCTGCACCAGGTGGGAAGGGAGGAGAGAAAGAGAGGGAGAGAATGCTGTATGCAGTACAACACTTAGAGGAGAATATCTCAGCAGAAATTAGAGTCGTTTATTCACTTCTTGCACACCAGCCAAGACTTCACACTGTTCAGACATTGTGGTAGCCAACTGCTACCTTCATCAGCAGCTTGGCTACCCAGCCGTCTGAAGAAGTGTTAAGTTTTGGCTAGTGTGCAACAGGTGACACATCGAAGCCATACCTAGCCAGCCACTCAGGTCTTTACAATAAAGATTAGTGGGTTTCTGTCTTCCTGCGTGTGCATGGGGAAGCATGTTGTCTGAGGTACATACGTACGTATGTACATACAGACATACATACATGCATATACGTTTGTAATGTGCAGGACCATAAACATGTTTGATCTCCCTTCCGACAGAGAGAACTGCGTGGCGAGATGAACAGTGGCAGACCTATGAGCGAGGAACGGTAAGCCTTTCTCCTACATACCTCTCCTACTGAGGTGGTCCTATGCCACGTAAATGCAGCCTTACAGCTACATATTCCCTCTTTCTGAAGATGGGGGAGATCTGCTGAGCCAGCACCCCCTGTCCGTCAGTCAAGATGGGGGCCGGAACCCACTCCTACCGACAGCTACCCCGAGTGGGGGATGGGACCGTCCTGGGGGAGGCGGAGTCCACCGCCACCTGCTCCTGAAATGTGGGGCGATCACCAAGGCAAGGGTCGTCCACCCGACTATCCTAACCTGGGGGGAGAACCCTATCATCAGCCTAGATACCCACACCCAGACGGCCCTGAAGTTCAGGGCTTTCCCTCCGGACAAAGTAAGCTCGCTCACGTCAGTGCTTCTCCGCTGAACGGACAATTCCCTTTTTTTAAAGTATTTAGTGTATACACCTCAACTAATCTTGCATGCTGTAATGTGCTTTCTTGTTTCTAAGTCAATTGTGGGTCGTTTTACTAGAGAGTCCGTTGGCTCACACTAGAAGAGGATTGTTGCAGGTCCTTCAACCACTGTCTGTCCCCTGCTGATAGTGAGAGACCCGCTGCCGTATGAAGGAGGTCCTTACCCACCTGGGATGCCACCACCGTTTGGCCACAGACCGCCCCCACCATCGGGGTCAAGCCACTTTGATCCTCCCCCCGGTGAGAGACTGCCACCACCTGAGTTTAGACGGAGGGCACCTCCCCATGATGTCGGCCCACCGCCACCCATCCGCTTTGGGGAGTGGCGAGGAGGGCCACCACCGGGTCTACCTCATCCAAGGGAGGATCGGGGGTGGGGGAGGTGGTCTCCACGGAGACGCCGTAGCTCAAGGTCTCCACGAAGATCCCCATCACCTCCAAGGTTTGCGAGAGGCAGATCCAGATCAAGGTCTCCGAGGAGAGGCCGGTCTCACTCCCCCAGACGAGGCAGGGGCAGACTCATGTCTCGCTCCCCAAGGAGAAGGTCAAGGTCCTCACGATCGCCTCCTCGTCGCCCCTCAATGTCCCCTCGTAGACCCTCTAGGTCACCTCGACGAGATGGCAGCAACGAAGAAGACGCTGTCCTCACAAGGAAGGCCGAGCACATTACAGGTGGGTGTGCACGCATGCTGAGACAGCAGGACGCTCCTCGGCCACTAGCTTCACTTGAGTGCACTGCGAGTGGAGCACAGTGCAGTGTAGTGTAGTGTAGTGTAGTGTAGTGTGCCTCTCCCATCATTGTTCATACTGATGTAGGGGATGTGGCCCACATTCACATGGTACAGCCTATGGCTGCATGCACACAGCATATTGCAACACTAGTAGTTTTGGCCGACAGGAGTGGACAGCAGTGGTAGCCCGGTACTTGACGTGTTGTTAGGGTTGTGTGTGTATATACACTATAGCAGGAGCGCAGATGTTCTGCTTTTACTGAATATGAGGTCCTGTAGTATGTATTTGTATAGTAGCTGCACTGGGGAGGCCACTATTATGCAGGGAAGCTGCACTGGGGAGGCCACTATTATGCAGGGAGGCCCTTATTAAGAAGTCAGTCTACTTATTGATGCCTATGACCCACTAAGTATTGCAATTGAAATGAAATTCCAAAAAAGAACCATTATCTAGCATAGCTAGGCACTGCAGAGAGAGGGTATCCTGCTTGTCAGTGTTATTCCTACTGTGGAGCTGTGGATGAGTCATGTGATGGTCACATGACCTCTTACCATTATATAGTGTGGAGTACGACCATATGGGTTGGCCGCATTAAGGGTACTGTGCAGGGTGACGAGCTGCAGAGGATGTTGGAGAAGTTCGGAAGGGTCCTTCATGTGGAGGTAAGACCGCCAACAGAACTAAGCTGTGTGTGTGTCCTCAGTATCTGCTACATGGCTACTTCCAGTATGGCTGCTAGCCTCTCGACTCACCTCCCATTCTGTAAGGAACACTTAAAAGAGGTTAACACAGTAGATGTCTGGCCCCTATTGTATCCTCCCCACATGTCATAACTGGTAGTGATGTGTGGAGAAGTTAGCGGGTGGACATGAGACTACTAACAGATAGCAACACAGACTACGGTGATCCACACTCCAGATTCCAGTGGCTATTCGTTCACACGTGTTCCATCTTCCAGCAGCACGGTGCACGTACGTAGGTCTCAGTCCATTGGTTCGGTAGTCTGGCCTGCTAGACCCCACTTCTCGTCTCGACTTTTCAACTTCCCTTCCTCCAAATGGGAGGTTGGGTCTAGCGGGCCAGACAACTGGTTTGACAGCATTTACGTATGGGGCTCTCTGTGTGTGTGTACACGTGTGTAGGTGATCACTCAGAGGGGGTGTGTCTACATTACCATGGCGACTCGGAGAGATGCAGAAGTGGTTCACCGTGAGCTAAAGTACTGCGAACTGCCCATTGACCAGAGCAAGAAGGGAGGACGCGGCAAACAGAACATTGAGGTGAGTTGTAGGTAACAGACAGGTGTGTGTGTGTCTGTCTGTCTGTCTGTCTGTGTGTGTGTGTGTGTGTGTGTGTGTGTGTGTGTGTGTGTGTGTGTGTGTGTGTGTGTGTGTGTGTGTGAAGGTCACAGGGTCTAAACAGGGTTGAGGCTAAGGTGAGGTTACTAATGTTAGTGTTTATGTTTAGGTAACCCTGCTGACCTTCACATTGTAACCTCTGCTTTCATCTGACAAGGTGTTGCTGTCTAAATATTTCATTGTCCTCACCTCCTACCTACCTCTATTGCATTGTGTCGTCTACATCTTTTTGCTTTCTGTTTTCAACACCCCAGCCCTCTGAAGTCACTGCTACCACCTCT
>OX465052.1:1374218-1429218 GCA_949841015.1 Aplysina aerophoba | reverse complement strand
CGATCACATTATGTATTACGTATGTCAATCGTCAATCAATCACTAGTCTTATGTTGGTTATGTACGTATGTGCCTGACCCTCAGGGACACGTGGCCAATGAGGTTGAAACTGAACAAATAGTCCACAATGCCATGACATCTGCCCATGACTCGGGGGAGTTTACCTCCTACCTGCAGCACAGAGGCTCCGTCCCCACATTCTGGTCACAGGTACGTGAGTACTTGGAGGCCAGTGAACTAGGCTGTACACCACTTAGACATTATAATCAAAGTCCTCACCCTGTTTGACAGTTTTCTCTTTCCTTGTCATGTTCAGATGCTCCCATTCCCCACACCCCTCACAACTGCCCCCTCACCCTCAGTATCACATCTTTCACCCTCACATTCTCATTCCCACCCCATTCTCACCCTCACACCCTCACATCCTAACCCTCACCCTTACCTCTCTTCAATGCCCTTGCCCTCACAACCTCACATCCTCATCCTCGCACCCTCATTCCCACACCCTTCTCACCCTCACATCCTCCACACCCTCACACCCTCACATCCTAACCCTCTGGCTCACCCTTACCCCTACATCTTCAATGCCCTCTCATCCTCACACCTTCATTCTCATAGTCTCACCCTCACATCCTCCTCACTGTCACACTTCTCCCTGCAGGACAACTCAGGGATGCAGCCCAAGCCTCCCATCACTATCGACATCAGTGACCCGTACTCGGAACCAGCGGCCAAACACTACCTGTCTCTCCTGCAGAGATTTGGGTCACCCATCATTGTGTTAAACCTTGTCAAGGTGAGGTTGTGTGTGAGTCTTCTGTTCAGTTTACCTGCAGCTCTACAAGGCAAGAGGCATGAATGCAGAGTGTGCTCTATTCTGCCATTTCTGATGTGGTGTCTAACATCTTTCATCCCACCGCTATCCATTCCAGCCTCTGTCACTCCTTACCATCACTCCCCACCATCACTCCTCACCCATCACTCCTCACTCCCCTCCCATCACTCTTCACTCCCCATCTGTCACCCCTCAATCCCCACCCGTCACCCCTCAATCCCCACCCATCACTCTTCACTCCCCACCCATCACCCCTCACTCCCCACCCATCACTCTTCACTCCCCACCCATCACCCCTCACTCCCCACCCATCACTCTTCACTCCCCACCCATCACCCCTCACTCCCCACCCATCACCCCTCACTCCCCACCCATCACCCCTCACTCCCCACCCATCACCCCTCACTCTCCACCCATCACTCCTCACTTCCCACACTGAAGTCATCCATCTCTCTGTACCTACGTAGAAAGGAGAGAAGCGACCTCGCGAAGGCCTCCTCACCAACGAGCTCAAGTGCTCTGTGAAGTACCTGAACCAGTTTCTCCCTCCTGAGCACAACATGAGATACATCCACATTGACATGGCCAGGATCAACAAAAGGCAAGGAGAGAGGGGGTAACAGGGGAGGGAGCAGAGAGGAAGAGAGGGGGTAATAGGGGAGGGAGCAGAGAGGAAGAGAGGGGGTAACAGGGGAGGGAGCAGAGAGGAAGAGAGGGGGTAATAGGGGAGGGAGCAGAGAGGAAGAGAGGGGGTAACAGGGGAGGGAGCAGAGAGGAAGAGAGGGGGTAATAGGGGAGGGAGCAGAGAGGAAGAGAGGGGGTAACAGGGGAGGGAGCAGAGAGGAAGAGAGGGGGTAATAGGGGAGGGAGCAGAGAGGAAGAGAGGGGGTAATAGGGGAGGGAGCAGAGAGGAAGAGAGGGGGTAACAGGGGAGGGAGCAGAGAGGAAGAGAGGGGGTAACAGGGGAGGGAGCAGAGAGGAAGAGAGGGGGAAGAGGGAGGGAGTAGAGAGGAAGAGAGGGGGAAGAGGGAGGGAGTAGAGAGGAAGAGAGGGGGAAGAGGGAGGGAGTAGAGAGGAAGAGAGGGGGAAGAGGGAGGGAGCAGAGAGGAAGAGAGGGGGAAGAGGGAGGGAAGCAGGGAGGGAGAGAGGGGGAAGAGGGAGGGAAGCACGGAGGGAGAGAGGGGGAAGAGGGAGGGAAGCACGGAGGGAGAGAGGGGGAAGAGGGAGGGAAGCACGGAGGGAGAGAAGGTAGGGTAACTAGGGAGGAAGGAGAGGGGAAGAGAGGGAGAAGAAAAGGTGGATGAAAGAGAAGGAAGCAAGGAGAGAGCAGAGAGCACAACGGAGAATTGAGAGGAGGAGGGATGGGATGAGAGAGAGAAGCATGGGGGCAGAGAGATATAGGGAGGGAGGGAAGAGGGGAGAACAACTCCAGGCATCCTTCTTCAGCAAGTCATTCTTGATGAAGAAGGAGTGTTTCTTGAGTGCGTTTGAACTGAACCTGATGTGCACATCTGATTGAGGACTTGAACAGCAAAGGATTTGTGAGCAAATCCTGAGTCTTAGGCAAAGAAATTGCAATGCGGGGCAGTTCAACTGCAAAGACTATTGAGGAATGTGTTCTGTTCTCAAATCCAGCCCCTATCCAGTGCAAGCCACTACTTTTATTGCATAATAGTATGGGCGCATAGGAAGAACAGGGGCTGGGTGTATGGACCATACGTAGGCACATCTTGGAGTCTGGCCTTTGGTACAATTGTACTACTGAACAATTATACAGTACATATGCCATTATATACTGTATATATGATATTATATTGAATACAGTACAGAAGAAAAGTGGGGAAAAGGCGAAGTGTCATGGGCATACACTCTCAGTAATCACACAATCACTGTGTTTGTGTCACATTGTGTCACTCAGGAAAGGGGACCTGATTGGCATTCTGGAAGACGCTGCTCAGCAAGTAGTGAGTCTCACAGGCTTCTTCCACTCCGGACCGGAGCTGCACTGTCACAGGATCAGGCCAGACCCAAGGCAAGCTCTACAGGGTTGGCTGTAGGTGGAGGGAGGGCTGGACAGGGTCACCTGTAGGTGGAGGAAGGGCTGGACAGGGTTGGCTGTAGGTGGAGGGGGGGCTGGACAGGGTTGGCTGTAGGTGGCGGGAGGGCTGGACAGGGTTGGCTGTAGGTGGTGGGAGGGCTGGACAGGGTTGGCTGTTGGTGGAGGGAGGGCTGGACAGGTTCACCTGTTGGTGGAGGGAGGGCTGGACAGGGTTGGCTGTAGGTGGAGGGAGGGCTGGCCAGGGTTGGCTGTAGGTGGAGGGAGGGCTGGCCAGGGTTGGCTGTAGGTGGAGGGAGGGCTGGACAGGGTCACCTGTTGGTGGAGGGAGGGCTGGCCAGGGTTGGCTGTAGGTCGAGGAGGGCTGGCCAGGGTTGGCTGTAGGTGGAGGGAGGACTGGACAGGGTTGGATGTAGGTGGAGGAGGGCTGGACAGGGTTGGATGTAGGTGGAGGGAGGGCTGGACAGGGTTGGCTGTTGGTGGAGGGAGGGCTTTTTGTATTGGCACTGTACAACACACACACACACACACATCGCTACAAGAACACCACACATGCTATGACTCTCCACTCTTAAACTCCCTGTTCATTTGTCTATACTACAATTTACACCGCTACCCTCTTGTCGTGCTCAGGTATGACCCCAAGGGAGGCATGGGGTACCAGGAGGGCTTTGTTGGCCGCAGTCAGACAGGCATCCTCCGAGTGAACTGCGTCGACTGCATTGACCGCACCAACACTGCTCAGTTCATTGCTGGCAAGGTTGTACTGGGTCACCAGCTGTATGCGTTGGGAGTCATTGGGCAGCCGAGTGTTCCCTTTGATAGTGATGCAATGAGGATGCTGGAGGAAGCTTACGAGACACTGGGGGACATCCTGGCACTGCAGTATGGAGGATCACAGCTGGTCCACCGGTGTGTGTGTGTGTGTGTGTGTGTGTGTGTGTGTGTGTGTGTGTGTGTGTGTGTGTGTGTGTGTGTGTGTGTGTGTGTGTGTGTGTGTGTGTGTGTGTGTGTGTGTGTGTGTGTGTGTGTGTGTGTGTGTGTGTGTGTGTGTGTGTGTGTGTGTGTGTGTGTGTGTGTGTGTGTGTGTGTGTGTGTGTGTGTGTGTGTGTGTGTGTGTGCGCATGTGTGTGTGTGTGGGAGTGCGTGTGTGGGAGTGCATGTGTGTGTACGAATGCGCATGTGTAAGTACAGTATGTCTTGGCCAGGTGCCTCTCATATTAGCATCAATGTGCAGTGTGGTATTAGGTGCATAGGCCTGAGTGCACATTGTACAGCTGTATATAAGGTGTTGTTGTAAACTCCAACTCAGCGTGTGGATTAAAGCCAGGAGTCACTCAATGGAGACCCTAAATTTCCTTCACATACATACGTATGTAAATACATATGTAAACACTTCTATATAATATGTATTTCATAAGTCACCATGCATCACTCGTCACATGACCGTGAAGTACATAATGATGTATCCTTCAATGGTTGGTAGTGTACAATGTGATGTTACAACAAAAGGCTGTCTACTGTGTGTGTGTGTGTGCCTACTTCTAAACTGGTCACAGTGAGGGGCTACTGTTCACTGCTAGTGCTGTGTTTGTTCTCTTCTACTTGGTGCACACTGCACAAGCAAGGTCCTTCTGGTGAACATAAGGAGGACATGGTATGCCATATCTTCCATGGCAGGAAACCACAGCGTGGTACATCAGTGCACCGTCAGTGTTTGCCTCTTCACCTCGAAGCACTTCTGCGTCTTTGTCCAGGCACACATACATGGTGCGACCTTTGTGTGAGCAATATTCGGACATCAGCCACCCTGCATACTCCAGTGTCCATCCTCCTGGGCACTGGTCTGTTCCTGGTATCATGAGTTGAGCTGAGCGGGTGGTCACATGGCAGGCAACACAGGGAGGATTGTGTTCGTTCACTCTGTTTAGAGGACCCCCACCTGTGTGGTATTCTGTGCCATATATCCAATTATTGGAGCCAGTGGTAGCCTGTGGGCCTTGAGGGTACTTGGGGTCCTTCACCAAACAGATGTAGTTGCTGCCTCCCCCAGTGTTGGTGTAGTGACTCCCCGCTGTGATGCCATCGTAGACATATTCAGTCCCATGCACTGTTGGGCAGGAGGTCCTTCCCCAGCGGATGTAACTCACCCCACTGCTGGTCGGGGGAGGTGGAGGTGGAGGGGGAAGGGTAGTGGATGTGGTAGTGGGCGTGTCTGTAGTAGGTGTCTGAGGGTAGTGTAAGTCGATTGCAGCTATGCCGGGTGTTCCAGGAGGTCCTGGTGGTCCGGGAGGACCAGGAGGGCCGGGGAGACCATCACGGCCATCTCTCCCACGGAAGGCCTTCCCAAAGGGGTAGGGGTGGGAGTGATTGTGGGCAGCAGTGGTGTGAACTGCAGGGAGGGAGTGTGACCAGTGGGGTGAGCAGGACTGTGGTGTGTGTGTCTGTCTGTGTCTGCTGCAGTGCCAACTGATCCTCCCCACTGATGTGGGAGGACCAGTGTGTGTGTGTGCTGTCTCTGCTGTTGAGGTGTGGTGCACTCACCTGCTCCCACCACAAGCAGCAGTCCCACCACCAGTCCAAGGAACAGGTCCACCTTCATTTTGCAGCGAGTCTCGTGTGCTGTGTCAAGTACCTCACTCAGTAAGCCTATGCCAGTGTGAGGTGGGGGAGCTCAGGAGGGGCTTATGTGCAGGAAGTGTGTCCATATTTGGTAATGTTGTGCACCTGGGGGTGGAGTCGGAGGTGTTGGAGCCCTGCCCATCAGCCCTGTCAGTCTCTTGGGAGAGTGTATTCACGCCTTGGGAAAGTCAGTAGTTTCTCTTGTGGCTCAGACAGTGTCAACACTGCATCATGAGACACTGCACTCTATTAGTATACATTATATAGTAATACTATGTGACTTTTCATCACTGTCACACTGTGATTTCACAATTTCTAGTCTTGATTGCACAATGCACTTAGTAGTCACTCATGTGGCTGTTGTTTTGGATCAGTAGAGTTTTACGTGAGTTCCAATGACGTTTACCACACACTACTACCGTCTTCAATACTGTAGTCATGGTGATGGCACTGTGCAATGTGTAATTGAGACCAGAAATTGACGTGGAGATGGCAGAAGCGGGGTATAAACAAAAGCGGGCATATGAAATTTAAAGGGAGTAGGGGGGGTCAGTCACCGTTCATAATGGTGATAGTCCAGAACCTACAGTAAGTATGCAGTGAGTGACAATGGCTATGCGGAGTTAAAATGGAGTTGTGGAAAAGGGTTGTAGGTGGATGGTAGTGGGCCTACATCCCTCTTCAGGCTGTTCTCCTCTGACCTGATGTGCCAAGCCTCTAGCATGCATCGCTGGTTGTAGTGAGGGTGGCTGTGTACGACCAGAACCTCTCCCCAGTTGATCACATGCATTTCATCCATGGCATGCTCGACTTCTGCTGAATGGCCATCATTTCATGACGTCAGGGACCTCTTGTGCTCATTTAACCGTTGGCCCAGTATCCGGTTGGTTTCCCCGATGTATGCTCTGCACCATGTCCCACAAGGGATCCGGTATATCAATATCAGTAGGACTATAGCAGCCCTGGGCATGTCTTGTTGTGGAGGTGGAGTGGGAGTGGGAAAGCTCTCCAGTGTTGGTTGATCAAAGGTTTGGGCTAGTCTCTAGGGCTTTGCAGAAATGTTCCTTGTCCACATCTTTGTCTGGAAACTGCAGAGCTTGTCTGTTGAGCACGGTGCGTGTAACTGTAACCTTGTGTGCAAGAGTGTGGTGGGATGAAGAATCCAGAAGGAGGTCGTTGTGAGTCTTCTTGCGGAACACGGTGGTGGGATAAGAGCCATCGTTGTGTCTGGTTACCATTGCGTCCAAGAATGCAATGGTTCCTCGGGACTCTTCCTCGATTGTGACTTGGATTGGTGGTTTGATGGAGTTCAAGTGATGGTGGAAGGCCTGTATCTGGTCAGGTGGTAGGGCTGACAGAGTGTCATTCGTGTGCCTTTTGCAGAAGAATGGCTTGTGTGTGCAAGAGGAAAGTGCTCTTTCTTCCACAACCTTCATCACTAGATCTGCCACCGTTGCTGAGACTGGTGACCCCATAGTGCTTATAGTGTTTACATGTGCGCTATACAGTCATCTACGTATGTTTTATATACAACTGGCTGAGTCTACAAATTGAAGTAATGTCTTGTGTACAACTAAATGTTTCCCTACTGTGATCTGCTCCAATAACTTCTATTCTCACCAACAGTTGTTTCACAAATTCCCATCATCACAGCATCCATGTGTCATGTGTTTACAATTGTAGGAATAGTCGAGTCTCATCCGAATGCCGATGGTGTATAACGTGTGAGGCTCCACCCACCCCCACCCCCCCAGTGCTGTAATCATGTGAGTGATTCCAGAGTGCAATGTACATTTGGGACTGGGAACCCTTAAACAGGGATTGTCACCCAATAAACATATAGGGCAATGGCCTAACAATGGTAAATGAATTCTCTACTAATGTATTTAAATATGCAAGATTTCCTTGGTGATCGTTCCGTTTTAACCTACACCGGGAGATGTAGTAACTGGGCCATTATGAGGAGATTTGACTGTCTTTCTGAACTGTAAGGGGAGCAATTGATTCTTGAGCCATGGGAGGCATGGGTTACCAGGAGGGCTTTGTTGGCCGCAGTCAGACAGGCATCCTCCGAGTGAACTGCGTCGACTGCATTGACCGCACCAACACTGCTCAGTTCATTGCCGGCAAGGTTGTACTGGGTCACCAGCTGTATGCGTTGGGTGTCATCGGGCAGCCGAGTGTTCCCTTTGATAGTGATGCAATGAGGATGCTGGAGGAAGCTTACGAGACACACTGCAGTATGGAGGATCACAGCTGGTCCACCGGTGTGTGTGTGTGTGTGTGTGAGTGTGCGTGCGTGCGTGCGTGCGTGCGTACGTGCGTGTGTGCGTATGTGCATGCTTGTGCATGCGCTAGTGTGGGAGTGCATGTATGTGTGCATGCGTGCGTGCGTGCGTGTGTAAGTACAGTATGTCTTGGCCAGGTGCCTCTCTTATACAGTAAGCATCAATGTGCAGTTTGGTATTAGATGTATAGGCCTGAGTGCACATTGCACAGCTGTATGAGCTATGTATATGAGGTAAACTCCAACTCAGCTGGTGAATTAAAGCCAGGAGTCACTCTAAATTTGCTTCCCATACATATGTATATACTTTATATATGTATTTCGTAAGTCACCATGTCTCACTTGTCACATGACCATGAAGTACATAATGATGTATCCTTCAATGGTTGGTAGTGTACAATGTGATGTTCCAACAAAAAGCTGTCTACTGTGTGTGTATGTGTGTCTACTTCTAAACTGGTCACAGTGAGGGGCTACTGTTCACTGCTAGTGCTGTGTGTGTTCTCTTCTACTTGGTGCACACCGCACAAGCAAGGTCCTTCTGGTGCACATAAGGAGGACATGGTATGCCGTATCTTGCACCACAGTCAACCACAGCATGGTACATCAGTGCACCGCTAGTGGATGCCTCTTCACCTCGAAGGGCTTCTGCGTCCTTGTCCACGCACACAAACATTGTGCGACCTTTGTGAGAGTAGCGCTCGGACATTAGCCACCCTGCATACTCCAGCATCCATCCTCCTGGGCAATGGTCTGTTCCTGGTATCATGAGTTTAGCTGAACGGGTGGTCACATGGCAGACAACACAGGGAGGATTGTGGTCAGCCACTCTGTTTAGAGCTTCTCCATTTGTCTCATATTCTGTGCCATATATCCAATTGGTAGAGCTAGTGGTAGCCTGTGGAGGGTACTTGGGGTCCTTCACTAAACAGATGTAGTTGCTGCCTCCTCCAGTGTGAGTGTAGTAACTCCCTGCTGTGATGCCGTCATAGACGTATTCAGTCCCATGCACTGTTGGGCAGGAGGTCCTTCCCCAGCGAATGTAGCTCACCCCACTGCAGGTTGGGGCAGGTGGAGGGGGCGGGGTAGTGGGTGTGGTAGTGGGCGGCTGAGCATAGTGTAAGTCGATTGCAGCTATGCCAGGTGTACCAGGAGGTCCTAGTGGTCCGGGAGGACCAGGAGGGCCGGGGAGACCATCACGGCCATCTCTCCCACGGAAGGCCTTCCCAAAGGGGCAGGGGTGGGAGTGGTTGTGGGCAGCAGTGATGTGAACTGCAGGGAGGGAGTGTGACCAGTGGGGTGAGCAGGACTGTGGTGTGTGTGTCAGTCTGTGTCTGCTGCAGTGCTAACTGTTCCTCCCCACTGATGTGGGAGGACCAGTGTGTGTGTGTGTGCTGTCTCTGCTGCTGGGGTGTGGTGCACTCACCTGCTCCTACCACAAGCAGCAGTCCCACCACCAGTCCAAGGAACAGGTCCATCTTCATTTTGCAGTGTGTCTTGTGTGCTGTATCAGGTACCTCACTCAGTAAGCCTATGCCAGTGTGAGGTGGGGGAGCTCAGGAGGGGCTTATGTGCAGGAAGTGTGTCCATATCTGGTAATGTTGTGCACCTGGGGGTGGAGTCAGAGCTTGCTATCGGTTTGACGCTAGTCTGCCTCACTAACTTGCGGCGTGTCTATCAGTCCTGTTGTCTCTTGCACACCATAATCAGTTTTGACATGCAATTGGTCTTCACACGAGACTTTGTCTCGTTCCAGTACTGTATTGATGGGATTGCATCGTGTAGTGTGCAATCGGAGTAGAAAACCGAACCAACTGTATATATAGAGTGAGGTATAATGACTCCACCAGTGTTGTGCACCTGGGGGTGGAGTCAGAGTTATGGGTCTGTAGAATGCCTATCAGTCGTGTTTGTCTCTCAGGAGAGTGTATTCATGTGTTGAGACAGCTGTCACATTAGACCGTATCACTCCAGTGCTGTAATACGCAGGAGGGGGGTCCGCGGGGTCCAACACTATCTGGATGACTTTCTGCTCATGGAGGCACCAGGCTCTCGTGAGTGTTCCCATGCGCTGGCGATCACCTTTTCGACATGCAAGGAGCTCGGAGTTCCCTTGGCCATGGACAAGGTCGTGGGCCCAGTAGCCAGCCTCACTTTCCTCGGCATTCGCTTATGTTCTAGCCCCTTGTCAGTGTGGCTCCCACGTGAGAAAGTGTGTACTGACGTGCAGACGCTGGAGTTGCTGGTCGGGCACCTGGTTCATGCTACCAAGGGGTGCCCTCTCACCAAGCCCTTTTTGGGCAGGCTTTTCCAGGTGCTCAGGGGGACCAGGCCGGGCCATTCCAGACGGCTTAACGTTGCTACCAGAGCCGATTTGGCTCGGTGGCATTCCCTCCTCTCCTATTGGCCTGGGTGTCTCCACACACCAGTTCTTGGTGCTTGGGCAACCCGACGGTCACTTGTTCACAGATGCGTCAGGGTCATGGGGATACGGTGCTTGGATGTTGCCTGTTTGGCTTCAAGTGCCCTGGCCTGCAGACCACTGCCTGTCATGAATTGCTTTGAAACAGCTGGCACCGGTGGTCTTCGCAGCGGCTGTGTGGGGTGAGCATTGGAGGGGGCAGTTCATTCTCTGCCACTCTGACAACACTGCTGTGGTGGCCCAGCTCAATTCCTTGCACGCCCCGTTGGCCTGTAACATGTTGTGTTGACCCTTCCCATCCCTCCACTCACCATATATGTAGATTCAGGCCCAGCCAACATCTGCCCGCATCCGGCTCCCTATCACAGCTTCTTTGATGCGTCAGATAAAGGCCCAGCTCTCCCTTCCCCCTAGGTGCTCATTTGGGCAGCATGCTCAGTGGGGGTTTCTTTGGGTTTCTTCGGGCTGGCGAGTTCCTCATCCCGGATGGTGTCCAATTCGACCCCAGCAGACACCTGTCACTGGCAGACATTGTGCTTGATACGTCTGCGCCTCGGTGGTGGTTCTTGGTGACCGACCAGTACTTCCAGGGTGCACAGGTTGTTCTTGGAGCTACTGGATCAGACCTTTGCCCCGTGGCGGCCCTCTTAGATTACCTGTCCTCAAGGGGGGATGGTCCAGGCCCTCTCTTCATGTTCTCAGATGACAGCCCATTGCACCGCTCCCGGTTTGTTCAGGAAGTTCAGCAAGCACTGTCAGCCTCAGGCCTCATAGGCCTGAACTTTAATAGCCACAGTTTCCGAATCGGAGCGGCCACCTCGGCTGGAGCTGCTGGTGTGCCCGAATCGACCATCAAGGTCCTCGGTTGTTGGAAGAGCGTGGCGTACCAGCAGTGTATTCGCCCATCCATGGATGATCTCGCAGAGGTCTCCTCGCAGTTGTGCTAGGGCCAGCCCGCCCTCCGGCACACCAGCATGTGACTCGAGCATGACCCAGGCTCTACGTACACTCAGTTTCTTGCCATATACAGTTTTTCTCCATTTGTTTGTCTCACCACTGTCTTCCCTGTCCCAGTTGTTTCGGGCTTACCGTTTGCTTCTATCTCTCTCTCAGTATTATCTATGGTTATGGTGAAGTTTTAGTAGATTTGTTCCCTGGGGGAGCCCCATTCTGGGGCCCTAGGCTCTATCCCCCAGGTGCTTTGGAGGTAGGTGTCAATACCCTAGCGAGATCCCGGGAGGGGTCACGTGAGGCAGGTTTGCACGTGGGATCACCTTCAGGGTATGTGCAGGGTCACATGCGGGTTACGTAGCCTGGCATCATCAGATGCGTTGAGGGGTCGCGTGATCCGAGGTCCCTGTGGGTTCCCCGAGCATCTGGGGGGTGGGCGTTGCACCCCCTTATTCCAAGAAGGGTTCATCAGGATCCCGTACTGGGGGTAGTCCCCTCACTAGCTAGATCTTAGAGTTTATATATAGTTCCATTGGGGAAAGTACCTGGTCCCTTAGGGCGCTCTAGAGCTTATATGGGTGGAAACGGAAGGAGGATGAAGCATTAATAAGAGCGTTAACTGTTAACTATTACGTGTTAACCGTTAACTCTGGTGCAGAGTACTGGTTACCGTTTAGCGTTACCTTTTTTATGGCACGTACCGTACTGTGATTGTCACCCAATAAACATATATGGCAAAGGCCTACCAATGGTAAATTAATTCTCTACTAATGTATTTAAGTTTGCAAGATTTCCGTGGTGATTGTTCCGTTTCAGCCTACACTGGGAGATGTAGTAACTGGGCCAATTTGAGGAGATTTGACTGTCTTTCTGAACTGTAAGGGGAGCAATTGATTCTTGAGCGAACATGTAGCAGGGCAGTTACTAAAGCATATTGTAACTGACGAAGACCTTCATGGTAGAAACATCTCACATGTCAAATACTGTCCTGCTGTGTGTTCGCTCAAGAATCAACTGCTCCCCTTATCTGCTCCGTAGCCTCTATGACATCATTTTTAAACTGTTTTATCTCCCATGGCATTGTGCAAACCTGTACTGCAACATATGGGACAGTGTAGGAGTGTTGGTGATGCATGGTACACACACCACATCTATGCTAATGCTGGCTACACATCTACGAATCTACTTTCATCTGAAGACATCTCCAACGATACGGGCTGCTAGATCTAACTGAGGAGCTGGATCTAGCAGCCTGTGCCACTGGAGACGGCTTCAGTGCAAAGCAACACATGGTGGAATGGTGTGTGTGCATGTGTCATCTTGTACTTGTACTGTATGTGTACTCCATTGCCGGACCAACCGGTTACACGACGATATATTATATTATATTATATTATTATTATGTATATATTACTTACTATACTATATATTATTTACTATATTGTATACCACGGCGATGAGATATATATGGATTGTATATGCATGAAGCCTGAGGGTACGATATACCTAACGATATATAACTAATACATACTGTATATACGTCACCATGCATCACGTGTCACATGACCGTGAAGTACATAATGATGTATCCTTCAATGGTTGGTAGTGTACAATGTGATGTTACAGCAAAAGGCTGTCTACTGTGTGTGTGTGTCTACTTCTGAACTGGTCATAGTGAGGGGCTACTGTTCACTGCTAGTGCTGTGTTTGTTCTCTTCTACTTGGTGCACACCGCACAAGCAAGGTCCTTCTGGTGCACATAAGGAGGACATGGTATGCCATGCCTTTCATCACACTTAGCCACAACGTGGTACATCAGTGCATCCTCAGTGCTTGCCTCTTCTCCTCGAAGGGCTTCTGCGTCCTTGTCCACGCACACATACATGGTGCGACCATTGTGCGAGTAGCGCTCAGACACCAACCACCCCGCATACTCCAGTGTCCAACCTCCTGGGCACTGGTCTGTTCCTGGTATCATGAGTTGAGCTGAGCGGGTGGTCACATGGCAGGCAACACAGGGAGGATTGTGCTGGTTCACTCTGTGTAGAGCATAACCAAGTGTCGCATATTCTGTGCCATATATCCAATTGTTAGAGCTAGTGGTAGCCTGTGGAGGATACTTGGGGTCCTTCACCAAGCAGATGTAGTTGCTGCCTCCTCCAGTGTGGTCCCAGGCACTCCCCGCTGTGATGCCATCGTAGACGTATTCAGTCCCATGCACTGTTGGGCAGGAGGTCCTTCCCCAGCGGATGTAACTCACCCCACTGCTGGTCCTGGGAGGTGGAGGTGGCAGGCTAGTGGGTGTGGTAGTGGGTGTGTCTGTAGTGGGCGGCTGAGGGTAGTGTAAGTCGATTGCAGCTATGCCGGGTGTACCAGGAGGTCCTGGTGGTCCAGGAGGACCAGGAGGGCCGGGGAGACCATCACGGCCATCTCTCCCACGGAAGGCCTTCCCAAAGGGGAAGCGGTGGGAGTGGTTGTGGGCAGCAGTGGTGTGAACTGCAGGGAGGAGTGTGACCGGTGGGGTGAGCAGGACTGTGGTGTGTGTGTCTGTCTGTATCTGCTGCAGTGCTAACTGTTCCTCCCCACTGATGTGGGAGGACCAGTGTGTGTGTGTGCTGTCTCTGCTGTTGAGGTGTGGTGCACTCACCTGCTCCCACCACAAGCAGCAGTCCCACCACCAGTCCAAGGAACAGGTCCACCTTCATTTTGCAGTGTGTCTTGTGTTCTGTGTCAGGTACCTCACTCAGTAAGCCTATGCCAGTGTGAGGTGGGGGAGCTCAGGAGGGGCTTATGTGCAGGAAGTGTGTCCATATTTGGCAATGTTGTGCACCAGGGGGTGGAGTCAGAGCTGTTGGAGCCCACCCATCAGCCCTGTCAGTCTCTTGGGAGAGTGTATTCATGTCTTGGGAGAGTCAGTTTCTCTTGTGGCTCAGACAGTGTCAACACTGCATCATATGACACTGCACTCTGTTAGTATACATTATATAGTAATACTATCTAACTTAACAACACTGTCACACAGTGATTTCACAATTTCTAGTCTTGATTGCACAATGCACTTAACAGTCACTCATGTGGTTGAAGTTTTGGATCAGTAGAGTTTCACGTGAGTTCCGATGACATTTACCACACAAGACTACCATCTTCAATACTGTAGTCATGGTGATGGCAGTGTGCTTTGTGTAATCAGGACCAGAAATTGATGTGGAGATGACAGAAGTGGAGAATACATAAACAAAAGCGGGTGTGGGAAATTCAAAGGGAGGAGTGGCAGTTACAGTTAATGGTGATAGTCCAGAACCTAAGTGTGTAGTGAGTGACAATGGCTATACAAAGTTAAAATAGACTTTAGGAAAAGGATTGTATGGCGTGGGCCTACATCCCTTTTCAGGCTGCTCTCCTCTGACCTGATGTGCCAAGCCTCTAGCGTGCACCGCTGGTTGTAGTGAGGATGGCTGTGCACGACCTGGACCTCCACCCAGTTGATCACATGCATCTCATCCATGGCATGCTCGGCTACTGCTGAATGGCCATCATTTCATGACGTCAGGGACAACCTCTTGCGCTCATTTAACCGTTGGCCCAGTATCCGGTTGGTTTCCTAGTTGTATGCTCTGCCGCATGTCCCACAGGGGATCTGGTATATCAATATGTGTCCAAGAATGCAATGGTTCCTCGGGACTCTTCCTCGATTGTGAATTGGATTGGTGGTTTGATGGAGTTCAAGTGATGGTGGAAGGCCTGTGTCTGGTCAGGTGGTAGGGCTGACAGAGTGTCATTCGTGTGCCTTTTGCAGAAGAATGGCTTGTGGGTGCAAGAGGAAAGTGCTCTTTCTTCCACAACCTTCATCACTAGATCTGGCACCGTTGCTGAGACTGGTGACCCCATAGTGCTTTTAGTGTTTACATGTGCAGTATACAGTCATCTACCTATGTTTTATATATGTATACAACTGACTGAGTCTACAGATTGAAGTAATGTCTTGTGTACAACTAAATGTTTCCCTACTGTGATCTGCTCCAATAACTCCCATTCTCACCAACAGGTGTTTCACAAACTCCCGTCATCACAGCATCCATGTGTCATGTGTTTACAATTGTAGGAATAGTCGAGTCTCATGCCGAATGCCGATGGTGTATAACGCGTGAGACTCCACCCACCCCCCACACCCCACACCCCCAGTGCTGTAATCATGTGAGTGATTCCAGAGTGCAATGTACATTTGGGACTGGGAACCCTTAAACAGGGATTGTTACCCAATGAACATATATGGCAATGGCTTAGCAATGGTAAATGGAGACTCTAAATTTGCTTCCCATACATATGTAAATACTATAATATGTTGTTCGTAAGTCACCATGCATCACTTGTCACTTGACCATGAAGTACATAATGATGTATCCTTCAATGGTTGGTAGTGTACAATGTGGTGTTGCAACAAAAGGCTGTCTACTGTGTGTGTGTGTGTGTCTACTTCTAAACTGGTCTCAGTGAGGGGCTACTGTTCACTGCTAGTGCTGTGTTTGTTCTCTTCTACTTGGTGCACACTGCACAAGCAAGGTCCTTCTGGTTCACATAAGGAGGACATGGTATGCCGTATCTTGCATCACAGTTAGCCACAGCATGGTATATCAGTGCACCGCTAGTGGATGCCTCTTCTCCTCGAAGCACTTCTGCGTCCTTGTCCAGATACACATACATGGTGCTACCTTTGTGCGATTGATGCCCAGACATGAGCCACCCTGCGTACTCCAATGTCCATCTTCCGGGGCACTGGTCTGTTCCTGGTATCATGAGTTGAGCTGAACGGGTGGTCACATGGCAGGCAACACAGGGGGCATTGTGGTGCTGTACTCTGTTCAGAGCACCCCCACCTACCCGATATTCTGAGCCATATATCCAATTGTCAGAGCTAGTGGTAGCCTGTGGAGGGTACTTGGGGTCTTTCACCAAACAGATGTAGTTGCTGCCTCCTCCAGTGTGCTGGTACCAACTCCCTGCTGTGACGCCGTCGTAGACGTATTCAGTCCCATGCACTGTTTGGCAGGAGGTCCTTTCCCCAGCGGATGTAACTCACCCCACTGCTGGAAGGTGGAGGTGGCAGGGTAGTGGGTGTGGTAGTGGATGTGTCTGTAGTGGGCGGGTAATCGCGCTGGCGCTTAGGGTAGTGTAAGTCAATTGCAGCTATGCCGGGTGTACCAGGAGGGCCAGGGAAACCATCACGACCATCTCTCCCATGGAAGGCCTTCCCAAAGGGGCAGGGGTGGGAGTGGTTGTGGGCAGCAGTGGGGTTAACTGCAGGGAGGGAGTGTGACCAGTGGGGTGAGCAGGGCTGTGGTGTGTGTGTCTCTCTGTGTCTGCTGCAGTGCTAACTGTTCCTCCCCACTGATGTGGAAGGACCAGTGTGTGTGTGTGTGTGCTGTCTCTGCTGCTGGGGTGTGGTGCACTCACCTGCTCCCACCACAAGCAGCAGTCCCACCACCAGTCCAAGGAACAGGTCCACCTTCATTTTGCAGTGTGTCTTGTGTGCTGTGTCAAGTACCTCACTCAGTAAGCCTATGCCAGTGTGAGGTGGGGGAGCTCAGGAGGGGCTTATGTGCAGAAAGTGTGTCTATATTTGGTAATGTTGTGCACCTGGGGTGGAGTCAGAGCTTGCTATCGGTTTGACGCTAGACTGCCTCACTAACTTGGGGCATGTCTATCAGTCCCGTTGTCTCTTGCACACCATGATCAGTTTTGACATGCAATTGGTCTTCACATGAGACTTCGTCTTGTTCCAGTGCCGTATTGATGGGATTGCATCGTGTAGTGTGCAATCGGAGTAGAAAACCGAACCAACTGTATAGAGTGAGGTATAATGACTCCACCAGTGTTGTGCACCAGGGGGTGGAGTCAGAGTTATGGGTCCGTAGAATGCCTATCAGTCGTGTTTGTCTCTCGGAAGAGTGTATTCATGTTTAGAGACAGCTGTCACATGAGACTGTATCACTCCAGTGCTGTAATACGCAGGAGGGGGGTCCGCGAGGTCCTACACTTTCTGCTCATAGAGGCACCAGGCTCTTGTGAGTGTTCCCATGTGCTGGCGATCACCTTTTCGGAGGTCGAAGTTCCCTTGGCCATGGACAAGGTCGAGCCTCACTTTCCTTGGCATTCGCTTATGTTCTTTTGTTCTTGTCAGTGTCGCTCCCACATGAGAAGGTTGCCGCCCTTCGCGGATTGTTGCAGGAGCTCCTCTCTTCCAAGTGTGTACGTGACGTGCAGACGCTGGAGTCGCAGGTCGGGTACCTGGTTCATGCTACCAAGGTGTGCCCTCTCGCCAAGCCCTTTTTGGGCGGGCTTTTCCAGGTGCTCAGGAGGGCCAGGCCGGGCCAGCCCAGACAGCTTAATGTTGCTACCTGAGCCGATTTGGCTCGGTGGCATTCCCTCCTCTCCTACTGGCCGGGTGTCTCCACACCAGTTCTTGGTGCTTGGGGAACCTGACGGTCACCTGTTCACAGATGCGTCAGTGTCATGGGGGTGCGGGGCTTGGATGTTGCCTGTTTGGCTCCAAGTGCCCTGGCCTGCAGACCACTGCCTGTCATGAATTGCTTTGAAAGAGCTGGCACCGGTGGTCTTCGCAGCGGCTGTTTGGGGTGAGCATTGGAGGGGGCAGCTCATTTTCTGCCATTCTGATAACACTGCTGTGGTGGCCCAGCTCAATTCCTTGCACGCCTGTGACCCATTGGCCTGCAACATGTTGTGTTGTCCCTTCCCATCCCTCCACTCACCATATATGAAGATCCTGCTTCGGGGTATTAGGCGCATTCAGGCCCAACCAACATCTGCCCGCATCCGGCTCCCTATCACAGCTTCTTTGATGCGTCGGATAAAGGCCCAGCTCTCCCTTCCCCCTACTTCCTTCCTCAAAGTGCTCATTTGGGCAGCATGCTCAGTGGGGGTGGGGTTTCTTTGGGTTTCTTCGGGCTGGCGAGTTCCTCGTCCTGGATGGTGTCCAATTCGATCCCAGCAGACACCTGTCACTGGTGGACATTGTGCTTGATACGTCTGCGCCTCGGTGGCGGTTCTTGGTGACCATCAAGGCCTCCAAGACCGACCAGTACTTCCAGGCTGCACAGGTTGTTCTTGGAGCTACTGAAGCAGACCTTTGCCCCGTGGCAGCCCTCTTAGATTACCTGTCCTCAAGGGGGGATGGCCCAGGCCCTCTCTTCATGTTCTCAGATGGCAGCCCGTTGCACTGCTCCCGGTTTGTTCAGGAAGTTCAGCGAGCACTGTCAGTCTCAGGCCTCACAGGCCTGAACTTTAATAGCCACAGCTTCTGAATCAGAGCGGCCACCTCGGCTGGAGCTGCTGGTGTGCTCAAATCGGCCATCAAGGTCCTCGGTCGTTGGAAGAGCGTGGCGTATCAGCAGTGTATTCGCCCATACATGGATGATCTCGCAGAGGTCTCCTCGCAGTTGTGCTAGGGCCAGCCCGCCCTCCGGCACACCAGCACGTGCCTCAAGCATGACCCAGGCTCTACGTACACTTTCTTGCCATATACAGTTTTTCTCCATTTGTTTGTCTCACAACAGTCTTCCCCGTCCCAGTTGGCTTGGGCTTACCGTTTGCTTCTATCTCTCTGTCAGTATTATCTATGTTTACTGGGAAGTTTAGTAGGTTTGTTCCCTGGGGAGCCCCATTCTGGGGCCCTGGGCTCTTTCCCTCAGGTGCTTTAGAGGTAGGTGTCAATACCCTAGTGAGGTCCCGAAAGGGGTCACGTGAGGCAGGTTTGCACGTGGGGTCACGTGGCATTGCATCAGGGCATGTGCAGGGTCACATGCGGGTTACGTAGCCTGGCATCATCAGATGCGTTGAGGCGGCGCATGACCCGAGGTCCCTGTGGGTTCCCCAAGCACCTGGGGGGTGGGCGTTGCACCCCCTTACTCCCCTTACTATTACTTGTTAATTGTTAACTTTTAACAGTTAACCAACTGTTAACGGTTAACCGTTAACTCTGGTGCAGAGTACCGGTTACCGTTTAGTGTTACCTTTTTAAGGCGTACTGTGATCATGTGAGTGATTCCAAAGTGCAATGTACATTTGGGACTGGGAACCTTTAAACAGGGATTGTCACCCAATAAACATATATGGCAATGGCCTACCAATGGTAAACGAATTCTCTACTAATGTATTTAAGTTTGCAAGATTTCCGTGGTGATTGTTCCGTTTTAGCCTACACTGGGAGATGTAGTAACTGGGCCAATATGAGGAGATTTGACTGTCTTTCTGAACTGTAAGGGGAGCAATTGATTCTTGAGCGAACACGTGGCAGGACAGTTACAAACGTATTGTAACTGACGAAGACCTTCATGGTAGAAACACCTCACATGTCAATTACTGTCCTGCTGTGTGTTCACTCATGAATCGATTGCTCCCCTTATCTGCTCCGTAGCCTCCATGGCATCATTTTTGAACTGTTTTATCTCCCATGGCATTGTGCAAACCTGTACTGCACCATATGGGACAGTGTAGGAGTGTTGGTGATGCATGGTACACACACCACATCTATGCTAATGCATGCTACACATCTACGAATCTACCTTCATCTGAAGACATCTCCAACGGTACGGGCTGCTAGATCCAACTGAGGAGCTGGATCTAGCAGCCTGTACCGCTGGAGACAGCTTCAGTGCAAAGCAGCACATGGTGGGATGGTGTGTGTGTGCATGTGTCGTCTTATACTTGTACTGTATGTGTACTCCATTGCCGGAGCAACCGGTTACACGATGATGGCGCCACTTTTTATTTCGACGTAACTACATATACAAGCTCAGCCGGCATATATATTACTTACTATATTATATATATTACGGCGATGAGATATATATGGATTGTATACGCATGAGGCCCGAGGGTACGATATACCTAACGATATATAACTAATACATACTGTATATACGTCACCATGCATCACTTGTCACATGACCATGAAGTATATAATGATGTATCCTTCAATGGTTGGTAGTGTACAATGTGATGTTCCAACAAAAGGCTGTCTACTGTGTGTGTGTGTACTAAACTGGTCACAGTGAGGGGCTACTGTTCACTGCTAGTGCTGTGTTTGTTCTCTTCTACTTGGTGCACACCGCACAAGCAAGGTCCTTCTGGTGCACATAAGGAGGACATGGTATGCCATGTCTTTCATCACACTTAACCACAGCGTGGTACATCCGTGCACCGTTAGTGTTTGCCTCTTCACCTCGAAGCACTTCTACGTCCTTGTCCAGACACACATACATGGTGCGACCTTTGTGTGTGTAATGTTCAGACACCAACCACCCTGCGTACTCCAGGGTCCATCCTCCTGGGCACTGGTCTGTTCCTGGTATCATGAGTTGAGCTGAGCGGGTGGTCACATGGCAGGCAACACAGGGAGGATTGTGTTCGTTCACTCTGTTTAGAGGACCCCTATATGTCTCATATTCTGAGCCAAATATCCAATTGGTAGAGATAGTGGTAGCCTGTGGAGGGTACTTGGGGTCCTTCACCAAACAGATGTAGTTGCTGCCTCCTCCAATGTGCTGGTGGAAACTCCCTGCTGTGATGCCATCATAGACGTATTCAGTCCCATACACCGTTGGGCAGGAGGTCCTTCCCCAGCGGATGTAACTCACCCCACTGCTGGTCGGGGGAGGTGGAGGTGGTAGGGTAGTGGTTGTGGTAGTGGGTGTGTCTGTAGTGGGCGGCTGAGGGTAGTGTAAGTCGATTGCAGCTATGCCGGGTGTACCAGGAGGTCCTGGTGGTCCAGGAGGACCAGGAGGGCCGGGGAGACCATCACGGCCATCTCTCCCACGGAAGGCCTTCCCAAAGGGGTAGGGGTGGGAGTGGTTGTGGGCAGCAGTGGTGTGAACTGCAGGGAGGGAGTGTGACCAGTGGGGTGAGGAGGACTGTGGTGTGTGTGTCTGTCTGTGTCTGCTGCAGTGCTAGCTGTTCCTCCCCACTGATGTGGGTGGACCAGTGTGTGTGTGTGCTGTCTCTGCTGTTGAGGTGTGGTGCACTCACCTGCTCCCGCCACAAGCAGCAGTCCCACCACCAGTCCAAGGAACAGGTCCACCTTCATTTTGCAGTGAGTCTTGTGTGCTGTGTCAGGTACCTCACTCAGTAACCCTATGTCAGTGTGAGGTGGGGGAGCTGAGGAGGGGCTTATGTGCAGGAAGTGTGTCCATATTTGGTAATGTTGTGCACCTGGGGGTGGAGTCGGAGGTGTTGGAGCCCCGCCCATCAGCCCTGTCAGTCTCTTGGGAGAGTGTATTCATGTCTTGGGAGAGTCAGTAGTTTCTCTTGTGGCTCAGACAGTGTCAACACTGCATCATGAGACACTGCACTCTATTAGTATACATTATATAGTAATACTATCTAACTTAACAACACTGTCACACAGTGATTTCACAATTTCTAGTCTTGATCGCACAATGCATTTAGCAGTCACTCATGTGGCTGTTGTTTTGGATTGGTAGAGTCTCATGTGAATTCCGATGACGTTTACCACGCAAGACTGCTGTCTTCAATACTGTAGTCATGGTGATGGCAATGTGCAATGTGTAATCGAGACCAGAAATTGACATGGAGATGACAGAAGTGGAGAATGAACAAAAGCGGGTGTGGGAAATTTAAAGGGAGTAGGGGGGGGGCAGTTACGGTTAATGGTGATAGTCCAGAACCTAAGTGTGTAGTGAGTGACAATGGCTATACGGAGTTAAAATGGAGTTGTGGAAAAGGATTGTAGGTGGGCCTACATCCCTTTTCAGGTTGTTCTCCTCTGACCTGATGTGCCAAGCCTCTAGTGTGCACCGCTGGGTGTAGTGAGGGTGGCTGTGCACGACCTGGACCTCCACCCAGTTGATCACATGCATTTCATCCATGGCATGCTCAGCTACTGCTGAATGGCCATCATTTCATGACGTCAGGGACAACCTCTTGCGCTCATTTAACCGTTGGCCCAGTATCCGGTTGGTTTCCTAGTTGTATGCTCTGCCGCATGTCCCACAGGGGATCTGGTATATCAATATCAGTAGGACTATAGTAGCCCTGGGCATGTCTTGTTGTGGAGGTGGAGTGGGAGTGGGAAAGCTCTCCAGTGTTGGTTGATCAAGGTTTTGGGTAGTCTCTAGAGCTTTGCAGAAATGCTCCTCGTCCACATCTTTGTCTTGCTGGAGACAGCAGATCTTGTCTGTTGAGCACGGTGCGTGTAACTGTAACCTTGTGTGCAAGAGTGTGGTGGGATGAAGAATCCAGAAGAGGTCGTTGTGAGTCTTCTTGCAGAACACGGTGGTGGGATAAGGAGCCATTGTCGTGTCTGGTTACCATTGTGTCCAAGAATGCAATGGTTCCTCAGGATTCTTCCTCGATTGTGACTTGGATTGGTGGTTTGATGGAGTTCGAGTGATGGTGGAAGGCCTGTATCTGGTCAGGTGGTAGGGCTGGCAGAGTGTCATTCGTGTGCCTTTTCAGGAAGAATGGCTTGTGGGTGCAAGAGGAAAGTGTTCTTTCTTCCACATCCTTCATCACTAGATCTGCCACCGTTGCTGAGACTGGTGACCCCATAGTGCTTTTAGTGTTTACATGTGCAGTATACAGTCATCTACCTATGTATGTTTTATATACAACTGACTGAGTCTACAGATTGAAGTAATGTCTTGTGTACAACTAAATGTTTCCCTACTGTAATCTGCTTCGATAACTCCCATTCTTACCAACAGTTGTTTCACAAATTCCCATCATCACAGTATCCATGTGTCATGTGTTTAAAATTGTATGAACAGTCGAGTCTCATGCAAATGCCGATGGTGTATAACGCGTGAGACTCCACCCCCCCCCACCCCCCAGTGCTGTAATCATGTGAGTGATTCCAGAGTGCAATGTACATTTGGGACTGGGAATCCTTAAACAGGGATTGTCACCCAATAAACATATAGGGCAATGGCCTAACAATGGTAAATCCCTTATAATGGCAAATGAAAACTCTACTAATGTATTTAAGTTTGCAAGATTTCCTTGGTGATTGTTCTATTTTAGCCTACACCGGGAGATGTAGTAACTGGGCCATTATGAGGAGATTTGACTGTCTTTCTGAACTGTAAGGGGAGCAATTGATTCTTGAGCGAACACGCAGCAGGACAGTTACAAACGTATCGTAACTGACGAAGACCTTCATGGTAGAAACATCTTACATGTCAATTACTGTCCTGCAACGTACGTGTTCGCTCAAGAATCAACTGCTCCCCTTATCTGCTCCGTAGCCTCCATGGCATCATTTTTGAACTGTTTTATCTCCCATGGCATTGTGTAAACCTGTACTGCAACATATGGGACAGTGTAGGAGTGTTGGTGATGCATGGTACACACACCACATCTATGCTAATGCATGCTACACATCTACGAATCTACCTTCATCTGAAGACATCTCCAACGGTACGGGCTGCTAGATCTAACTGAGGAGCTGGATCTAGGAGCCTGTACCACTGGAGACGGCTTCAGTGCAAAGTAGCACATGGTGGGATGGTGTGTGTAGGTGTGTGTGCATGTGCCGTCTTATACTTGTACTGTATGTGTACTCCATTGCCGGAGCAACCGGTTACACGACGATGGTGCCACTTTTTACTTCGACGTAACTACATATACAAGCTCAGTCGGCGTATATATTACTTATACCACGGCGCCGAGATATATATGGATTGTATACGCACGAGGCCCGAGGGCACGATACGTATATATAACTAATACTGTATACTGTATATACTTCCAAATTCACCACGCATCACTCGTCACATGACCGTGAAGTACATAATGATGTATCCTTCAATGGTTGGTAGTGTACAATGTGATGTTCCAACAAAAGGATGTCTACTGTGTGTGTGTGTGTCTACTTCTAAACTGGTCACAGTGAGGGGCTACTGTTCACTGCTAGTGCTGTGTTTGTTCTCTTCTATTTGGTGCACACTGCACAAGCAAGGTCCTTCTGGTGCACATAAGGAGGACATGGTATGCCGTGTCTTTCATCACACTTAACCACAGCGTGGTACATCAGTGCACCGTTAGTGTGTGCCTCTTCACCTCGAAGCACTTCTGCGTCCTTGTCCAGACACACATACATGGTGCGACCTTTGTGTGAGAAATATTCGGACATCAGCCACCCTGCATACTCCAGTGTCCATCCTCCTGGGCACTGGTCTGTTCCTGGTATCATGAGTTGAGCTGAGCGGGTGGTCACATGGCAGGCAACACAGGGAGGATTGTGGTCATGCACTCTGTGTAGAGCTTCCCCATGTGTCTCATATTCTGAGCCATATATCCAATTGCTAGAGCTAGTGGTAGCCTGTGTAGGGTACTTGGGGTTCTTCACCAAACAGATGTAGTTGCTGCCTCCTCCAGTGTGCTGGTACCAACTCCCTGCTGTGATGCCGTCGTAGACGTATTCAGTTCCATGCACTGTTGGGCAGGTGGTCCTTCCCCAGCGAATGTAGCTCACCCCACTGCTGGTCGGGGCAGGTGGAGGGGGCAGGGTAGTGGGTGTGGTAGTGGGCGTGTCTGTAGTGGTCAGCTGAGGATAGTGTAAGTCGATTGCAGCTATGCCAGGTGTACCAGGAGGTCCTGGTGGTCCAGGAGGGCCAGGAGGGCCGGGGAGACCATCACGGCCATCTCTCCCACGGAAGGCCTTCCCAAAGGGGCAGGGGTGGGAGCGGTTGTGGGCAGCAGTGGTGTGAACTGCAGGGAGGGAGTGTGACCAGTGGGGTGAGGAGGACTGTGGTGCGTGTGTCTGTCTGTGTCTGCTGCAGTGCTAACTGTTCCTCCCCACTGATGTGGGAGGACCAGTGTGTGTGTGTGTGTGTGTGTGTGTGTGTGTGTGTGTGCGTGCTGTCTATGCTGTTGAGGTGTGGTGCACTCACCTGCTCCCACCACAAGCAGCAGTCCCACCACCAGTCCAAGGAACAGGTCCACCTTCATTTTGCAGTGTGTCTTGTGTGCTGTGTCAGGTACCTCACTCAGTAAGCCTATGCCAGTGTGAGGTAGGGGAACTCAGGAGGGGCTTATGTGCAGGAAGTGTGTCCATATTTGGCAATGTTGTGCACCAGGGGGTGGAGTCAGATCATGCTATCGTCTGTAGAATGCCTATCAGTCGTGTTTGTCTCTCGGGAGAGTGTATTCATGTTTTGGGACAGCTGCCACACGAGACTGCATCATTCCAGTGCTGTAATTGCATGAGCTCTGTGTTACTTTCTACTTGCTACAGTATGTAATATGTATGTACTATGACTTGTAATATATATAAGTATGTAATATATAAGTGTGTAGTTGCATTCTACAAACACCAATTGCTTGGCATTTTAGCATTAGAAATCTCATATTATTCTCATAACCCAATTAACATTACTTCTTTCTGCTCTTAATGACGTGTGTCTATAACAATGGTTCAGCTAACAAACTGAGCAGTTACATCAAAGCACTGCCTTGGCTGTGCATATGCGAACACTCAACAACGGCACAGTGTATTCAAAGACCCTGTTCACCCACAAGTAATGGAGTTGACTCCACTGCCTTCCATCGCTCTGTACAGCTTCACCCCTTTGCTGGTATGTGTGTCTACGCATGTGTTATGCCATCTGTGCTGGTGGTCTATTAGAATTAAGTGCATTGTTTGGATGCACATTACCATGGCAATGAGATTAATTAGGCTTGTTGGGGCCATCATCCTGATGCTAGTTCAAGCAAATTCAGAAGCACACATATGTACAGATTGAGTGATTAGTGGAAAGGTACTCTGGGTAAAGGTAGTCTGCATGTACAAATGTACGTATGTATGTACAGTACATGCGAATGACTGATGGGAGAGAGAAGAGAAGATAAATGAAACTTGTGAAGAGTTATGTGCACATGCAAATGTACATATTACGACATATGTATTAATGTATTACAACAGTGTGAAACATTTAATAGGGAGTGGCCCTTTTTATCAATTTGATAATGAATTACAAATTAGTGTAATACCGCTTGATTCTGTCTTTAATCACTCTCATTCCTTATATATCTAGATAGGCAATATGTAAGTTCCAATCTTTAGCCATCTACATACATCTTCTGTGCCTGCCTTGTAAACAAACAACTGTGCCATCCAGTATGATCTAAGGTATTGCAGTGGGCAGATCTATATTTCATTCTCTCTTCTGTCACTACACACTCCTAAGTCTGTATGCAGTCTGGAACAGGTGTGCCATATGACTGAGGTTCATTCACGCTAGCCAAAAGCTTCACAATTTTCTGACATTTCAGATGTTTCAGACATTTTAGTAGCTTTCGGCTGCCTTCATCAGTGATGAAGGCAGCCGAAGGCTACAGAAACATCTGGAAAATGTGAATCTTTATATCGAACCCCAATCATGCCAGACTTACCTAACCATAAATCGTTCAGACTGCATACAGACTTAGGAGTGTGTAGTGACAGAAGAGAGAATGAAATATAGATCTGCTCACTGCAATACCGTAGATCAATCTGGATGGCACAGTTGTTTGTTTACAACCTAATCATTCAGGACTGTTCAAATGTCTCATATGTCACGGTACATTTGTATGTACTGTTTGTGTCCCAAAGCAATGAGTCACAGACTGCACTCATTTGTGTAGTTGTGTCTCAGTCTCACTGCACCATGACCAGTGTGTCCCCTATCTCTTAGGATACGAAGCTACCGTGGTGTATCAGCCCCTCACGCTGGCGACGTCTACCAGGCCATTCAGAGGTACTACGTTAACTTCTTCAACGGTAAGCTGCTTGCTCATCTGTGACAGCACACACTCCTTTTCATTGACTGTGAGTGTCACCTTTGTGTACTGGCCACTGCATGTCTTGTAAGAGACACAAGTGAATTGCTTCTAAGTGCACAATCGATCTATTGCCTTGTGTGCAAATATGGCATCCTTCACTTCCTAACTGTCATTCCTCACCTCTTCACACCTTCTTCCTTCATTCCTCACTTCACTGTTACACCTTTCATGTTCTTCACTTTATCACTTCTCACAGTGACCGCACATCTACTGCAGATCATCACATTCCATGCAAATAAACCCTCCCCTTCCCCCTTCCCCCCACCTCTCCTTCCCTCTCCTCCCCTATCCCCGTAGATGCAGAGAAGCAGATGGCCATCAACCTCTTTCTGGGCATGTACTGTCCTCAGGACAGCCCTCACCACCAGCTCTGGCCCCTCTCAACGGACTACTACCTCCACCACCGCCTCTGCTCCTCACTCAATCAGGACAGGGATTTTGCTGTGTAGGGGGGAAGGGAGGGATGGGAGGGGAGGGGAAGGAGGGGAGGAAGGGGAGGGGAAGGAGGGGATGGAGGGGAGGGAAGGAGCTTGGGGGAGGGAGGGGATCAGGGAGGGAAAGGGGGGAAGGAAAGGAGAAAGGTGAGAAAGGGGAGAGATGGAGGGATAGGGAGAGGGGGTGGAGAGGGGGTGGAGAGGGCAAGGGTGAAAGGTGGAAAAGCTGTGTATGGTTAGATACATACTGTACATATGTACATACATGCATGTCTACCCCCATGTGCAGTGTGTGTTTGTATTGTTTACACTCTACTGTACGTGTGTCTGTGTTATCATTCACATGACATGTATTGCGCATAGTGTCCCCATTCTGTCTGTCCTGGCCTGCTAGCCCCTACTTCCTGTCTGTAGCTGGTGTGTGTGCGGGCTGTAGATAGGGTCCAGGAGAAAATGTCATTGCCACCCCCTGCCCCAGCCAATCAGTTTGCAGCTACCATTCTCGCACCAGTAGCAGTGCTCACAGTACATGTTGAATAGCAGAGTTGTGACGAAAGTCTACAGTTGCCATGGTAAGTGAAATTGAAGTCCTGTGGAAGCATTAGAGGAAGCCTTCATTGAGACGTAACAATACACTTCAGATTTCATCATTCCAAATGTCAAAAATGAAAGTAGTTACAATATGGGGTGCTTATCTGCACGGTGTGGCATTTACATAAATCTCTTCTGGCCCTCCTCTCACTCACTCACCATCTGCTGCTAGAAGGAGGTGCTAGCAATCCAGACTAAAATGGGTTGCAGCTGTTCTCAGCTCTCCCCCCTCCTTCCTTGCCTGTAATGACTAAGAACTCTCCTCCCTCCTTCCTTGCCTGTAATGACTGAAAACTCTCCTTCTGTTATGTACGAATGCAGCTACACAAAATGGTGGAGTGGGAGGATATTTTCCGCTCTACCACTTCCATATATGGAGGTAGCAGAGGAGGGAGAGGAGGAGGAGGAAGAAGTTCCTCGCTTTATTGACACAAACTCCTCTGGGCAGCCAGACTCATTCTCACAGCTGTACCACCTCTTCGAGCGAACAGAGATGGATCAGCTGTTCTCAATGCGGGTGGACAGAACAGATATGTGAGCTAAGATACGTAGATGGCTTAACAATAGTTAGGAAATTTAGTGCCTCTTGTAGTATGTGAAGATTAGAGATATTCTCAGATATAGACCAAAAAATTACAAATTTTTGTCAAAATTGCATAGCAGAAATGTTCACAAATTTGTTTTGTTGTGAAGTAGTATTTGCTGCCTTGACATCACAGGTCTCTACCACACGTAGGAAACAAAACTAAGTAACCAATAGAAATCTGTCCACTTCTGGTAGTCTGTCATCTTGTTGCAACACTATACGTATGTATGCAAGCAAGTATTCTTGTTACATCTTGCACAGAAATGTTGGTGGAAACTAAAGGCTTCAGAAGCTGGAAACTGCACCAGCTGGGGAATTGGAACAGATGTCACTTGTCAATGATTACCAGACGTTTCGACCCAATCTAAGGTCTTCATCAGTGGTAGATTGGGTCGAAACGTCTGGTAATCATTGACAAATGACGCCTGTCCCAATCCCCCCCGGCTAGTGCAGTTTCCGATTCTGCAACATGAATACACCTAACCACACAGAGGTCTTTAAAGTAATATGCACTAAATCTGATTCATTCACAAGAATTATTGATTGTGGTCAGTTTTTACAACTTGTGTAGTATGGACATTAACATTAACAGTAGGCTGGCATGTGTGTGTGGGTGTGGAATAGTGTGGGGGAGGTGTGTGGGATGTGGGGAGGTGTATGTGTGTGTGGGGTGT
Organism: Aplysina aerophoba; assembly: GCA_949841015.1. Lineage (NCBI taxonomy): Eukaryota > Metazoa > Porifera > Demospongiae > Verongiida > Aplysinidae > Aplysina > Aplysina aerophoba. The sequence goes on along the minus strand of OX465052.1, from coordinate 1,399,905 downwards.
GCGTGTGTATGTGTGTTTGCTTGGCTTGCTTTCGTGTTGACTCTCGGACCTTTGCAGGTCCTACAGACCTAGTGACGCTGAGAACCACAGTCCTTTCATTCAGCGTGTAGCAGCTAATCAGGGTCAAAGGTCAAGGTACTGTACATATGTACATTCACACACCTATGGTTGAATATAAATTATAGGACTTATATTCATAGCTCTATATAGCAGCTATTATTTCACACATTTCTTCATACAGTAAGTATGTGCAGTATATGGTACTGTGAAATGTTTATTAAAATATTATTTGTATATTTGTACATTGTACCAGATCATACTCATATAATATATCATACAATAGATCATACAATATATATATATACGTATATAATATAATCAAATATAATACTCATCACTCAGGGGAGCACTTACATACACAGGCAGATTGCCTTTTGTGCGACCCTTTCCCTTGTTGGGATAAAATTATTTCAAATTCGACTAAAATCTCCAGTATTTAATTTTCTAGTATGCCACTCAACAATTTTAATAACTGGGGGATGTCCCTCACAGTGCTAATTAATTGGAACATATTGGCTTATGTACTTCAGATTTGGCCGTACTTCAAAGTCACAACGCTCTGCTCCTGTGGGTTCTCCCCATCCCGTCAAAGACGTGGATTCCTCCTCCTCTATGGGTTCGTCCTCTGATGAGGAGGCGTTACCAGGGAGAGAGGAGACTCCTGCCCCCAGGCATTCTCAGGCTGTGTCGCCATGGATACACACCAAGCTGCCATCCTGTAGGGATGTCTACGGCTTTTCTCTGAGTAGCCCAAACCGTGCAGATGCAGTCCTTTACAGCTCGTGAGTCCCTCGGCAGTGGTCCATTGTTTCTGTTGGTTCCATGGCTATGGTGGCACTGATAGAAGCTACTGCACCACGTTAACATGTCTGGCATTCCTGTTCATGTCACTGTTATGCATCAGCACCACTGTTGATACTTCTCTGCACTTCCCATCCCCTATCCCTTCCTATCCCTCTTCTCTCTTTTGCTCCATCTTTTCATCCTAATCTGCCTCACCCTTTTCTTCCTCCTCCTGGACTCTATCTTCTTCCCTCCCTCCTTTCTTTGCCCTTCCCCCTTTTCCTCCTCCTGCACGCCATCTTCTCCCCTCCCTCTTCCTCCCTCTCTTCTCTGTGCTCCTCTGCTCCTCTCCTCCCCTTCCCTCTTGTCCTTCCTGCTGATGCAGCTATGCCACTTTGTATCGAAGGAGCTGTCAAAGGCGGAGAACACATCTAACACAGAGCAGGTGTCAACTGGAGCAGTCCACGTGGTGAGGAGAGCATTCGCGTACTTCATTTGGGCCTTTGAGTACTACTCCAACAGAATTAGAATATGCCTTGAATTGCTTAAGTCCTTGAACCAACTGTAGCATGACCAGAGGTGATGTACTGTCAATACTGGTACAGTTTGTGATGAAAATTAGTACAATTTTATACAGCACTAGAATGAGTAATAAATCAATGAAATCCACTTGAAAGAACTGGTACTCTAAATATGTGTATGTGTACTTCCCCCTAATCGCAATTTTTGACCCTCATAACTGCCAAATAGCTCTCCCCCTCCCCTTCCCCCAACCCTCCCCCTATTGCCCCCCTCCCCCTTCCTTCCCCCACCCCCCCACCCCCTTCTTGAAGGGTCCTTGGGCAGTACTTCACAGGTGACAGCTGTGTCCACGTGACCCCTCCCTCAGTGCCGGAAAAAAACATGGCCGTCTATGAGCAGTCCATCAGCGTCAGTGGTGAGTCTCAGTGGAGTAACTAGCGAATTGATCTGATGAGCATATGCGTAGCAGATTCAATCGATAACAACTGACTGCAAGACGTTTCAGCCACATAGGCCTTCGTCAGCCATGTAGAGCTTCGTCAACTGCATACAAAACTAAAGTTACTGCATTGTGTTCTGTTCTTATTGATTGAAATTGCTATGTAGATGCTCAAGATCAATTCGCTAGTTATCAACAACATAGCAGTGAGTCTCTGCGATATCTCAGTGGAGTGTCGGCTGATTGTGCTGGTGGGTGGTAGTGGTCTTCCGTGGTGTCACCTTGTTTTTCTGCCACTTCAGTGCTCCAATCGGATCTGCAAGCAACCGTTTAACCTCAAAATGATTTACAGCTGTTGTTGTGAACAATGCCTGAATTTTGCACCAAGATTCTGCGATGAGAATATGCTTTTAATAGTGCCAGGGGCCTTTGCGCATACACACCAATATAATTATAATTTGTTATTGTCATTTTTGCAATTACATTTGACTAAACATTAAAGGTGATGGCGATGTGTATGTATATACAAATATTATATGTATAAAATAGGCCAATTAAAGCTATAATTTTTATTATATGATATATATAACCATGCATGCATGCAGTATTTTTGCTGTATAAAATCATATATATAATAGAAATATAATAGTTATTAGCATATTGCTTAATGGTTCAGAGCAAATTAGTTACGTACAAACGGCTTACAATTAATTAACTGAAGCATTTATTAATTAGCAATTTAATGAGGGAAAGGAATAAAATCAATACCATTCTATATAAATTATTATATATGTTCCTAGTCTCTACTTGTCAGCTTCAACTTGGTCGTGAGGGTATATTTCTTGCAGCCATGGTTGTGCAATGTAGCGAGTTCCGTCATAATGACTGAAGGTCTCTGACAAATCTGGGTGATGTATCTAAGAAATGGGAGGGAGCCTGTTGAGGAGGGTGTGTGTGGTGTGTGCATGTGTGTGTGTGTGTTGTGTGAGTGTGTGTTGTGTGTGTTGTGTGAGTGTGTTGTGTGAGTGTGTGTGGTGTGAGTGTGTGTGGTGTGTGTGTGTTGTGAATGTGTGTTGTGTGTGTGTGCGTGTGTGTGTGTGTGTGCATGTGTGTGTGTTGTGTGTGTGTGGTGTGGTGTGTGTGTTGTGTGTGTGTGTGCGTGCATGTGTTGTGTGTGTGTGTGTGTGTGTGTGTGTGCATGTGTGGAGTGTGTGTGTGTGTGTGTGTGTGCATGCGTGTGTGTGTGTGTGCATTTAACACAGATGACCCAGTCCTGCTAAGAGTGCCTACCTGCACGTTCCTCACAGACACAATGTTCTCTTCCGCACAATACGCATAGTTCCCCCTGTTGTACTTCTGGTCTACCATCACGGAGTAGTTCGGCATTCTCCGCCAATGCTGCAAGGGTGGGAGTACAAAGAAAGACATCAGCACAGAACATCGTGAACGAAAAAGTTTTTTAGCAATTCATGCAACATAGATGTCACACAATAATTTCGACCCGTGGGTCTTTGTCAGCTGAACAACGTATGACGCAACAATGTGCCTCGTATGATGCAACAATAAGCCTCATATGATGCAACAATGAGCCTCATATGATGCAACAATGAGCCTCTACATTATTACAGAACATCATGATAGTACAATTCTACAGAGACGCTAGACACTTCACTTGTTAGACACACAAGAGATGGCTTGGGATCAGCCATTGATCGGGTATGTGTTACGCTTTGATGTTACGACATTGCTCAATGCAGAAAGTGAGTACACACCCATGCACACCCATTCAGAATATACATCACACTTGCAGTTTACTCCATTCTACCTCCTTCCCCCCCACTGCCTCACCCTCCCATCATCCCTTCCCTAACCCTCCACCCAACTGCTCTCATTTCTCCATTTCCTCCCCCCCACTGCCCTCCTCCCTTGCCTCCCCCCCTCCCCCCCACTCCTCCCCTTCTCCTCCTTGCCAACCTCTTTTCCCTTAGGGTGGTTTTGCCGGAACCAATCCTCCGGAGCCTACAGCAGGAGGGAATGGACCACAAGCAAACACATTACAGCAAGCCTGGCTTCCTTAGAGAGTGCATGCTGGAGATAACGGGCAAACTGTAGGTCCACTCGTAGGACCACTCAACCGCCACGTTAGGCAACAGTCATGGCAGCTCCACTAGTCTGGAAGTTATCCTGAGTAATCCAGCAGCAATGAATGAAGATGGGTTGACAGTAGGACAATTTGACCATGAAGGTCTTCATCAGCAACAAAACTCCTAGCCCCTTCTCCAGGTGGTTACATTGTGCTTGGCACATAGGAGTGAACGAAGAAGGGCTGGTAGAAAGACATTTTGACTTTAAAGCTCTTCATGTGTTGTAGCCTCGCGTGGCCAGACCCTTTCCGTTGTTGCGATTGCACAACACGTGTGTGTTACTACACAATAGCGGAGACTAGGATCTGGCCACGCGTGACTACATCTGTTGAAGCTGACAAAGACACTAATGTGACCGACCTGTTCTACTGCCAACTCATCTTCATACCCGTGATTTCTCAAGTTAACTCCGAGACACGTTTACTGCCGCACATAGCAGAGACCTGCTCACCTTGGCCACCTCATCCCACCCAACAATGACTCCATAGTAACCATACTTGCGATGCTTCACGACCTGCCCAATTTGGTACTTTACAGAGGTTGGTCGAGGATGACGAGGTGTCCTTGAAGCAGCAAAGTACTCCTCCTCCGGTACAGCTCCTCCAGTCTCTTGATGCAAGACCCTACCACACTCTCCTGAGGACGAGGCCGAAGAGCGTGTGTCTTCACCAGCATTCGTCTGCTCTGTCTCTTCACTGATCCAGTCATCACTGTCATGATCCGGATCTGTGATCCGAAACTTTATCCCATTAAAGGTATATTCTCCTATAATGGTATTGCTTCTGCCTCTTGTCTCCTGGTCCTTCCTCTCCTGGTAAGCCTTTGCTCTGCTTGGAACCAGAAACAGGTACTTCCAATTGCTGTCCCTTGTCAGCCATTGAAGATCCTTCAAGGACCGGCTGTAGATGTCGCTACTGACTTTGACCACACTGCAGCAGCAACAGAGAGAGTGGAACTCTATCTATTGTGCCATTTGTCGCAGATGGAGTATCCATGGGCATGATACATACACGTTTAGCAGATAGTTTCATAGTCTCACGTAGCCCAGACCCCTTCCAGCTATTTTATATTGCGCAATGGCCTGGAATAGAGGCTGGAGTGGAGGGCTGGCTACGTCAGGATTTAATATCGCACTTACCTCTCCCAGCTTTCCTTCTTCTCTTCTTCAGAATTCACCAACCAAGTCTGCAGGAGGTATTGGGAGAGAAGGGCCCCAAACACCATCACAAGAAAAGAAATCAGTCTCATTCTAAACTCCGATATCTCCCAGCCGTTCAAGTCCTGTGTATTTAGGGGATCTCCCTTCCACCTCGCGTTTTGATTGTGGTATCCGAGATTAAACGGACATTTCCGCTGGATACGGTACGTGATAATATATATAGCTCAATCACGAGTTCTAGCCATAGAACGTTACTACAGTTCATTGTCATATATATATAATATATACATAAAAAGCTGAGGCTAAATGTGGTTTTGGCATAGAGTTATAAGAAGCACTATGTTCCAGTGAGTGTGTATCAATGGTATGATGGGTACAACATATGTAGCTACCTACAAATCAGCCAATTAACTCTTGTGTGCATGTGCAGCGTTCTTAATTAGGACTGATAGACCGATACTAATGCAGAATGCATTCTGCTTAATTCTACTTTGTCTCTTCATGCTGGGGCAACACTGCTGGAGTGACCCTGGTTCTGGTCCAAACTTGTCGTCTCTTCCATCTTGACGCCATAATTCACTTTGTTCATCTCCTCCGTTGCAGACACACTGTATGCACCTTTTCTCTTCGCCACCATGCAATACACCACTAAACTGGAGTAAGCAAAGAAGAGTCAGCTCGAAGGGGGTCTGAGAAGCATCACACTCTCTGTAAGGGCACTACTTGCTAGTTGATCATAAAATTATAGTATACAGCTGGTATACAGTAATATGTACAGCAGGTATACAGTATTAAAGCTGGTATACAGTAATAGTGTATGGCTAACACAAGCAGCTAAGCTGAACCAGTCACAGCAAGGCTGAAGGGGGGGGGGGGGAGGGGGGTAGTGGCTATTGAGCTACATGCTATATACATGCTTGAAAAGGCCTGAGTGGCTAGGTATAGACATCACAAGACTTTTGTTCGCACTAGCCAAAAAAGTGACAGTTGTTATTCCGAAGTTTCGGTAGCATACAGCTACCTTCATCTTCATCATCATGCTACCGAAACGTCGGAATAACAACTGTCACATTTTTGGCCAGTGCGATCAAAAGTCTTGTCATGCTATATACATACGTATCATTTAACACTCCATACATTGAACTGCATTATTCTAAATTCTGAACATAATACAACCCTTGCAGGAATCGAAGGGATCCTAAAATGACATCATAGATTACCCAAACTACATTACGTAGTTTGGACAATCTATAATGACATGATATAGCTCATGTCTATAGGAGCAGACAATTCTTTCTCAGTGTAACTGATCGAAGACTATTGCAGTCAAAGCATCTTGCAGTGTGTTGTATTGCTATTCACTTCTCTCAAGATTTGTGTACTTCCCACCTATATGTCACTAGCTGTTGTCATTGGGCAAAAATGCTGCACACACTAACAAATCATAATTAGCTAGCTCTTACCAACACAACAGAACTGTTGTCACAGTGATACAGGCCAATACAAGAAGACAAATCACTATGACTGCAATCTCCCAACCTGCAATGCAGATGACACATTAACATCAAGTTGTGTGCAGTAAAGCATTCATGCACAAATGTGCACACTCCCATACCTGCCACAGGTTCCTGTAGTGCTAGGGGAGTCGGGAAAATGGAGCTGGAGGGAAGTAACACTGAATAATCTCCAAAAACAGAGGCTGATGTCCCTTTTGACCGAAACATGAAATATAACCGCACATTATGATATCAGCAGGTAATGCACAGATGTATGCAGATACCATGTACGTACGTACACATGCTTACAGTAAATAACTCACAGCAAAACCTGGTGGACACAGCAGCTCATATGCACAAGGTATCACCTATTGTGCTAAGTGTATTTAGCCCAACTAATTGCTCATGCTGCATGTTCATACATGCAAAGCACCATAATCACCCCTACCTGCAGTAGGAGAAGGAAGGTACCCCGATGGAAAAGGGGTGAGGCTACTAGAGAGAGATTGAGCTGGGCTAGGGTCAGTGATGGAACTGGGTAATGGTCCTTCCACTGTCTCACGTGCTGATGGAGCCAGTGATCCACTCAGCATAGGGCTAAGTAAGCTGGTAGCCATGGAATGAGGAGAGCTTGATAGGAAAGAAGTAGCTAGCGGCTCATGAAGAGAGAAAGTTGGCTGCACTGAACTGCTGGAGGCTTCCTCAAATAGAGTTGTCACTTCCATTGGAAGGCTTTTTGCTTCCACTGACATACTTGTCACATCTGCAGGAGGGCTTGTCACCTCCACTGGGGTAGTTATTGCTTCCATTAGGGTATTTGTCACATGTAATGGACTACTTGTCATCTCCACAGGCGTGCTTGTCATCTCTGCTATGGTGATCCTGATCTCCACTGGGGTACTTGTCACATCTGGAGGGTGACTTGTCATCTCCTCTGTGGTACGTGTTACCTCCTCTGTGGTACTTGTTACCTCCAGTGGGGTGATGAGTGTCTCTACTTGGATACTTGTCAAATCTACTGGGTTACTCATTACCTCCACAGAAGTGCTATTCACACCTAATGGGACAGTTGTTACCTCTACGAGGGTATTTGTCACCCCCACTTCAATCTCCACTGGGGTACTAGATGACACCACTTGGGCAATTGTTGTGTTAACTAGGGTACTTGTCATCTCTTCTGAAATAGCTGTCACCTCTGAGATACTTGTTATCTCTTCTGGGGCATCGGTCACTCTCTCTGGGGTACTGGTTGCATCCTTTGGGGTAGGTAAAGGATCTAAGATGGGAAGATGTAATACTGAAACGCAGGAGTCAGCTTTCAGAGTGACTGCAAGTATGTTTTCAAACTTGAAGAAACAGACAATTGCACAACAGAAGAATGTTCAACTTCAAGAAGGCTGGAAGCACACATGGGAAGAATCACATACTATAAGATTAATGTAGGAGTATGTGCCATGCATGCATGATGGCAGTAAGTGTCGAAGATCTAATGCACCAATAGTACATTCTCACACATGAACACATCCATACACTCACATTTAAGAAAATATATATACCAGCTTCAAGCTACCTTACCAATCACTTCCAAAAAGGTACTAGCAATCCCCTGTCCCAGTCTGTTGGTGACTCGACAGACGTAAGTTCCTCTATCCTCTGGGACTACCCCTACCAACATCAGGGTCGGCGATAGTGCCTGATTGATTTGGAAACCATTTCGAAGCCACACATATGTGAGACCTGACCCAGTTGGGTCCTTTGCCAAGCACTGCATGGTGACGTTCATCCCAGTGTTAACAGGACAAATGAAGCTGGTCAGCAGAGCAACATTAGGAGCACAGTTCACGCCTGCAAAACAACACCAGCCATACCACAAGGCACACAGTATATACATTGCATTGAGCAGAGGGATGTATATAGGCAGTCTGTCGTGCTACACACATGCATTCTGCAGCATCTGTGAACCATGTCAACATGCACATGTAGCAAAATGGTGGAAAACCGTTCCTTGTGTATAAACACCTAGCTGACACATTTGAATGTCAACACGAAAGATTCAATCTACTCTACTCTACTAATTATGAAGTGTTTCAAGAGTATCTGCATTACAGGAACCCCTCTGAACCCCACTGCTGCATAATTTAGTTACCACTGGGTGCCCATTAAGACAAAATCTGTAAGTGCCTGCTCACTTACCAAATGGTGTCACCAGTAAAGTTCTGTTGTTATTCCCAATAACACATGTGTAAGTGCCAGCCTCAGTACAGGAAAAGCGGTTCTTGTTGATGCGAAGAATCACTGCTGTTCCTGGCTGCTCGTCAGGCAGCCTTACTCTGTAGTCGACTACCAAATTCCTATCTGTTGGAAGCACATTACCATATATATCCAACCAGTGCCTTTGTGCGAGTCCTTCCACAGTGCAGTCACAAATTATCCTGGGTCCAATATTAATATTGTTATTTGCCACTAATTCTTCTGGTGTGAGGCCAGTGAAGACAACACGATATCGTGGGTTGAGAAGGTCATTAGGGTGCAGTCGGAACCTCAATGAACATTGCTCAGTTGTCTGTGCAGCAACCAAAAGTCCTGGACAAGAGGGAATGTAGCAGCAGTCGATATGCCAGAGTAACAATGAGATTACTTGATGCATACATGCATATCAACAACAGTGCATGAGAGAGATCTCTTATGCATTCTTGATATAGCTGCACATTACACCTCTCAATTGTTCAAGCTTGCCCAAGGTTTGTTGATACATGTAATTAAGGCATGCACCTACAGTATAGTGACGTAAACATTATAATTATAATACACAAAAATCCAAGTAAGCATAAAAATTACCATGGTGTATAATTATATATACAGCAGTATTCATACATTTGTGAGATCTATTTCCATTTGTGTGCAGTGCAAGGATGGTGTTGTGGCGAGATAGAACACGACTACATACCAATAGCCCTAATTAGCCATACGCATAATTATACGTTCGTTCTTTTGATAATTTTGATAGTATCAGTAGTCCTCCCAGTTAAGGTCCCTATACAGTCTGTACAACCTGAGCTCACCTCCCGGGAGTCCTAGGCACATGGTGCTGAGTAGAAGAGCCGCATTCCAGTTCATTCTTGCTTTCTGATTTCAACGTATTACTGCACAGTCAGTACACACTGCTCCAGACACTTGGCTATAGTTGTTGCACTGTGTAGCACTATTATGCAGTCAAGTGTATGATGCAAACATATGACATATGCCAAAAGGAATGCAAATTAATTGTTAATTCTCAAGGGAATCACTGTACAGTGCTTGGTGTGGTTGCACACACAGCTAATTGTGTGAACATTAATGGCTACAATACATGCACTGTGGATTACTGCATTGCCAGAAGAAACTCTCAGAAGTAAGAATTTGAAACGTATTTAATCCACTGCATGTACATACTCACTGTAGCTCACTCCTCACACCATGCAAATTCATCATGTTTCTATTCACATCACTTTCACCCTCACACACCATGCAAATTACTTATATATACAACCAGTGTCATGTTTTCCATACTCCTTCACACACTACACTACAGGCAGCTCTTTTCACACCACCAACACACAACTGTCCAACACCAACCCTATAACACCCCTAGTAAAAGGTAATGGTTTATAGCTTATCGCTGCTGTAGCTGAACCGGGGATAGCTTGCGACACTGTGGAGAGCATGCACCGAAGATCTACATACACCAGAATCTCCCTCCATCTCACCAGCAAAAGTTGAAAGAAAAAGAAGGGTTTCTTCAGTTGCCAACAATTCTGTACTGAAGAGTTATGCACTAGATGCCTGTTATAAAGTCATCTGTGCTGCCCGAGTTGTGTTAGCTGACAAGGAAAGCCAGTACCAGGAAGACCACTGTACCCAAGCCTGGTCATGGCCTGGGAACATCTGTATCACTGAAAACGGAAACTGAACAGTGATCTAACATGTGACACACTCTTTTTCACACATATATAATTGTACTAGTAGTACTTATACACAAGCATGCCCACTTATTCATAATTAATAATTTGCTCAAAACCTTTTTATCGAACATGTGTGCAGCAAGGAGCCTCTATATAACATTATTATCCAGAACTGATCATTTTTACAAATGATACAGCACTGTCAAGTAGTCGATATGTACATGTGTGCGTCAATCTTCCATTCAATACTTCCTACAGGCAAGTGGTTGCAGGGCACCACACCCGCGCCTGCCATCCCGGAAACAGACTACTGAGGTTGACAATGTCTGTCGCAGACTACAATAGACCAAAGAGCTTGTATCTTCTCCAGTATCCATCTCTTCATTGATCCAGTCGTCACTATCAAACTCTTGATGTGTAGCTAAACTGAAACTTCATCCCAATAAAGCTATACTATCCTATTATAGTATTGCATCTGCCTTTCGTCTCCTGGTCCTTTTTCTGGTAAGCCTTTGCTCTGCTTGGAACCAGAAACAGGGACTTTCAATTGCTGTCCATTGTTAGCCATTGAAGATCCTTCAAGGACAGGTCGGTACTGACTCAGACTGACCACACTGCAGCAGCAACAGAGTGAGTGGAACTCTATCTATTGTGTTATTTGTCGCAGATGGAGTATCCATGGTCATACATTGGTGATACATACACGTTTAACAGTTAGTTTCATAGTCTCACGTAGCCCAGACCCCTTCCACAGCCATTTTATATTGCGCAATAGCCCGGAATGGAAACTGGAAGCGGGGGCTGGCTACATCAGCATTAATATCGCACTTACCTCTCCCAGCTTTCCTTCTTCTCTTCTTCAGAATTCACCAACCACGCGTGTAGGAGGTACATGTTGGGAGAGAAGAAGCCCCAAACGCCATCACAATGAAGAAATCAGCCTCATTCTCAAACTCCGATATCTCCCAGCCCTGAGCCGTTCAAGCTGCAGCTGTGTACTTAGAGGATCTCCCTTCCACCTCTCATTTGATTGTAGTATCCGAGATTAAACGGACATTTCCGCTGGATACGGTAGTAATATAGCTAAATCACGAGTTCTAGCTATGTATACACGTTATTTGTACAGTTCATTGTAAATATACATAAAATAGCTGAGGCTAAATGTGGTGGCATAGAGTTATATGAAGCAGTTTATCCAGTGAGTGTGTATCAATAGTAGGGTGGGTACAACATACAAAGCTACCTGCAAAGCAGCTAATTAACTCTGTGTGCATGTGCAGCATTAATCAGCACTGATAGACCGATACTAATGCAGATTGAATTCTGCTTAAACCTCTACTTTATCTCTTCACGCTGGAGTAACAGTGCTAGAGTGATCCTGGTTCTGGTCCAAACTTGGCTTCCCTTCCATCTTGATGACATAATTCACTTTGCTCATCTTCTCCATTGCAGACACACTGTATGCACCTTTTCTCTTTGCCACCATGCAATACACCACTAAACTGGAGTAAGCAAAGAAGAGTCAGCTCGAAGGGGGTCTGAAGAGCATCACACTCTCTGTAAGGGCACTACTTGCTAGTTGATCATAAAATTATAGTATACACTAATATGTACAGCTGGTATACAGTAATAGTGCATGGCTAACACAAGCAGCTAAGCTGAACCAGTCACAGCAAGGCTGAAGGGGGGGGGGGGGGGTAGTGGCTATGAGCTACATGCTATATACATATCAGTTAACATTCCATACATTGAACTGCATTATTCTAAATTCTGAACATAATACAACCCTTAAATTGCAGGAATTGAAGGGATCCCTAATGACATCATAGATTATCCAAACTACATTACGTAGTCTGGATAATCTATAATGACATGATATAGCTCATTGACAAGTAATTGTCTATAGGAGCAGACAGTTCTTTGTCAGTGTAACTGATCGAAGACTATTGCAGTCAAAGCATCTTGCAGTGTGTTGTATTGCTATTCAATTCTCTCAAGATGTGTGTACTCCCCACCTATATGTCACTAGCTGTTGTCATTGGGCAAAGATGCTGCACACACTAACAAATCGTAACCAGCTATCTCTTACCACCACAACAGAACTGTTGTCACAGTGATGCACGCCAATACAAGAAGGCAAATCACTATGACTGCAATCTCCCAGCCAGCAATACCTGAAGAGACGACACATCAACATCAAGTTGTGTGCAGTACAGCATTCATGCACAAATGTGCACACTCCCATACCTGCCACAGGTTCCTGTAGCACTAGGGGAGTTGGGAAAATGGAACTGGAGGGAAGCAGCATTGAAGAATCTCCAAAAACAGAGGCTGATGTCCCTTTAGACAGAAATATGAAATGTAAGTGTACATCATGATATCAGCACGTATATAGATATATATGCGCACAGGAGGTGACAGGCCCACCTACAGATGTTACAAGTATGTCAGTGGAAGCAACAAGCCCTCCAATGGAAGTGACAACTCTATTTGGGGAAGCCTCCAGCAGTTTAGTGCAGCCAACTTCCTCTCTTCATGAGCCACTAACTACTTCTTTCTTGTCAAGCTCTCCTCATTCCATGGCTACCAGCTTACTTAGCCCTATGCGCACATGCGTGCATGATACCATATTTACAGTAAATAGCACAGCAAAACGTGGTGGACACAGCAGCTCATGTCATGAGGCATCATTTAATGTGTTACGTGTATTCATTCCAATCAGTTACTGATGCTACATATGTATATACATGCCCATACATGCAAATCACCATATACGTATACCACCCTTACCTACAGTAGGAGAAGGAAGGTACACTGGGGTGATCATCGTGTCTACAAGGGGCCTTGTCACATCCACTGGCGTACTTGTTACTTCCAATGGGGTACTTTTTACTTCCACTGGGATACTTGTTACTTCCACTGGGATACTCGGTGCATCCATTGGGGTAAGTAAAGGATCTAAGGTGAGAAGATGATGGCGGGAGTGAAAAGTGAGTGATTACATGTAATCACTCCCTCTTTACTTTGGCCTTGGATGTAATGATGGCCGCTGTGAACGGGAATGATTATATACTTACAGTAAATACTGTGAATGGGGAATGATTATATACTTACAGTACGGGGAATGATTATAATTTTATACTTAAAGTAAACACTGTACATATATAGCACAGCAAAAACAGCTGGTGGACACAGCAGGTCATATTGTGAGGCATCATCTAACGTGCTAATTGTATTCAGTTACTCATGTTACATACGTACATGTTCATACATGCAAATCGCCATATATACCACCCTTACCTGCAGTAGGAGAAGGAAGGTACACTGATGGAGACGGGGCGAGGCTACTAGAGAGAGATTGAGCTGGGCTAGGGTCAGTGATGGAACTGGATAATGGTCCTTCCACTGTCTCACGTGCTGATGGAGCCGGTGATCCACTCAGCATAGGGCTAAGTAAGCTGGTAGCCATGGAATGAGGAGAGCTTGACAAGAAAGAAGTAGTTAGCGGCTCATGAAGAGAGGAAGTTGGCTGCACTAAGCTGCTGGAGGCTTCCCCAAATAGAGTTGTCACTTCCATTGGAAGGCTTTTTGCTTCCACTGACATACTTGTCACATCTGCAGGAGGGCTTGTCACCTCCACTGGGGTAGTTATTGCCTCCATTAGGGTATTTGTTACATGAAGTGGACTACTTGTTACCTCCACGGGTGTGCTTGTCACTTCTGCCGTGATGATCCTCATCTCTACTGGGATGCTTGTCACATCTGGAGGAGGACTTGTTACCTCCTCTGTGGTACTTGTTACCTCCAAGGGGGTGCTTGTTACCTCTGCTGTGGTGATCCTCATCTCTACTGGGGTACTTGTCACATTTGGAGGGGGACTTGTTACCTCCTCTGTGGTACTTGTTACCTCCAAGGGGGTGCTTGTTACCTCTGCTGTGGTGATCCTCATCTCTACTGGGGTACTTGTCACATCTGGAGGGGGACTTGTTACCTCCTCTGTGGTACTTGTTACCTCCAAGGGGGTGCTTGTTACCTCTGCTGTGGTGATCCTCATCTCTACTGGGGTACTTGTCACATTTGGAGGGGGACTTGTTACCTCCTCTGTGGTACTTGTTACCTCCAAGGGGGTGCTTGTTACCTCTGCTGTGGTGATCCTCATCTCTACTGGGGTACTTGTCACATCTGGAGGGGGACTTGTTACCTCCTCTGTGGTACTTGTTACCTCCAAGGGGGTGCTTGTTACCTCTGCTGTAGCGATACTCATCTCTACTGGGGTACTAGATACATTTGGGTTAAGTAAAGGATCTAAGGGTGGGAAGATGTAGTGATCTTAAGCAGGAGTCAGCTTTCAGAAAGTTCATATGTTTTCAAATTTGAAGAGACAATTTAGTATTTAACAGGATGTTCAACTTTAAAAGGACCGTAAGCACACATGGAAAGCATATGAGAGTCACGTAAAATGCTAAGATTAATGTAGGAATTTGTGCCATGCATGCATGATGGCAGTAATCAATGTCAAAAACAATATTCATTCATAAATAGACCAAATCCACCAACACATTCTCACACACATGAACTCATCTATACACACACATTAAAGACTTTACCAATCACTTCCAAAAAGGTACTAGCAAATCCCTGGCCCACTCTGTTGGTGACTCGACAGACGTAAGTTCCTCTATCCTTTGGGACTACCCCTTTCAACATCAGGGTCGGCGACAGTGCCTGATTGATTTGGAAACCATTTCGAAGCCACACATATGTGAGACCTGATCCAGTTGGGTCTGTTGCCAAACACTGCATGGTGACGTTCATCCCAGTGCTAACAGGATTACTCAGGCTTGTCATCAGCGCAACAGTAGGAGCACAGTTCACGCCTGCAAAACGGCATCAGCCAAATCTCAAGGCACACAGTATTGAGTGGAGGGATGTAGGCAGTGTGAACAGGTATGCTGTTGAGCAATCACGTAGCAAGGAGTAAGTTGGAGTTAGACGTTTTGACCTTGAGGGTCTTCGTCAGTCACAAAACGGATTGCTCAGCAATGTTTCCATTCAGTTTAACTACGTAGCATGAGCCTCTACCACATCATGTAGGCAGTGTGTAATGCTACACACATGCATTCTGCACCATCAGTAAACCATGTCAACATGCACATTCAGCAAAATGGTGGAAGACCATTTATTGTGTATATACGTATGTAGATGAAACATTTGAATGTCCACACAAAGGATTCATTATGAAGAAACTTCTTGAAATGGACACCAGCACACTTCCTGTTTATCGAACCCTGTAACTGCCTGCTCACCTACCGTATGGTGTTACCATTAAAGTTCTGGTGTTGCTCCCAATAACACATGTGTAAGTGCCAGCCTCAGTACAGGAGAAGGGGTTCTTGTTAATGCGAAGAATCACAGCTGTCCTTGAAGGATCGTCCTGCCATACTTCGTAGTCAACTACCAAACTCGTATCTGTTGGAAGCACATTGCTAAATATGTCCAACCAGTAGCTTGGTGTGAGTCCTTCAACAGTGCAATCGCAAATTAACCTGCTTCCAGTATTGGTATAATTATTTGCCACTATTTCATCATTTGTGAGGCCAGTGAAGAGAGCACGATTTTGTGGATTGAGAAGCTCGTCAGGGTGAAGTTGGAACCTCAATGAACATGTCTGTGCAGCAACCAAAAGTCCTGGACAAGAGGGAATGTAGCAGCATCCAATATGCCAAGAGTAACAATGAGATTACATGATGCATACAGTACATGCATATTAACAAAAGTGCACGAGAGAGATCTCTTATGCATTCTTAATATAGCTACATGTTACACCTCTCAATTGTTCAAGCTTACCCAAGGCTTGATGATGCATGTAATTAGGGCATGCACCTATAGTGACATAAACATTATATAAAAAAAATAATATATACACACATTCAAGTAAGCATAAAATATACCATTTTGTATATACATATAGCTGTATTTAGGAGATCTGTATTTCCATTGTGCGTAGTGCAAGAATTGTTGTGTGGCAAAATAGAATACGACTACATGTCATTAACCATAAAATTAGCCATAACCCTTTTGATAATGTTGATACTCTACATCATTAATCTCAATTAAGGTCCATGTACAGTACATATATAATAATAATACCCCTTCTCACGCCCTGAACTCACCTACTGGGAGTCCTAGGCACATGATGATGAGTAGAAGAGTCTCATGGCAGTGCATGCTTGCTTTCTGATTTCAACGTATTACTGCACAGTCACTACCACTGCTCCAGACAATTGGCTATAGTTGTTCCACTGTGTGGCACTATTATGCAGTGAAGTGTATCATGCATGCACATGACATACTTCAAAAGGAATGCAAATTAATTATAAATTCTCAAGAGAATAACTGTACAGTGTTTGATTGATTTGGCTGTATGTACAGCTAGTGCGTGGGCATTAATGGTTACAACACATGCACTGTGGATTTACGGCATTGCCAGAAAAACCTCTCAAGTCAGGGAATTTGAAAATTATTCAACCTGGTGTGGCCTCAGTTGCTCACACATCACACATTCACTGCAGGTATGTATATATATATATACTGTATTATATACACTATATACATACTGAATGCTTCACTTTGATATAGCCTACTCCTCATGCACACAATGCATGCAAATTCATCATAATTATAAGTAAGTTCACATCACAAACACCATGCACATGCATGCATGCATTATATGTACAACCCATGCAGTGTCCTGTTTTCCACACTCCTTCACATACACCCCATCCATATATACAGTACATGCACTATACAGGCAGCCCTCTCCCCACATCACTCTCATTCTCACACAGGCACAACACACAGTTACACAAGGACTGCATGTCTGGTATCAACCACCAACACACAACGGTCTAACACCAACCCTATATAACCCCTAGTAAAAGGTAATGGTTCATAGCTGATTGCTGCTCCAGCTGAACTGGGGACAGCTTGCGACACTTGGAGAGCATGCACCGAAGATCTACATACACCAGAATCTCCCTCCATCTCACCAGCAAAAGTTGAAAGAAAAATAAGGGTTTCTTCAGTTGCCAACAATTCTGTACTGACGAGTTATGCACTAGATGCCTGTTATAAATCATCTGTGCTGCCCGAGTTGTGTTAGTTGACAAGGAAATCCAGTACCAGGAAGACCAGTGTACCCAAGCCTGCTCATGGCCTGGGAACATCGGTATCACTGAAAACGGAAACTGAACAGTGATCTAACATGTGACACACTCTCTGTCACACTGGTAGTACTTATACACAAGCATGCATACTTATAGGGTGCATGCACTCTTACAAATCACATTGCACTTCTAACTGTCACAACACACCCTCACCCCCACAAAAATGGGTCGCTCACTAACCCATTAATTAAATTGATTAATTTAGTTAGAGCAGGTGGGCAGAAAAAGAAGGGGTTTGGAAGAAACGGGTAGAAAAGCAAATTGAATCTTTGATATGCGCGTAGGTGTAGTCAATCTAAAAGGTGGCTTCCGTTCGTTTCCTTCTCAGCAGCTCGACAATGGTTTTTAGTGCAATTAAATCATGTCCAGATTGTAACTGCATTCGTACGATCCCTTTCCAGAGTGACCATTACTGCGCGGGATTCGCCTATGAATGCGTTCTAATGATTCGCCTTCGCTCTAATGTTTCGTCCGAAAAATCTAAATGTTCGTCACCTCCGATGGTTCCTTCATTCTAGCTCTAATGGCCTCAAGTGACAAATTTTTGGGTGCACAAAGGGTGACGAATTTTTAGAGCGAATACGGTATTTAGGGAATCTCCCTTCCACCTCGCGTTTGGTTGTAGTATCCGAATTAAACAGATATTTCCACTGGATACGGTGGTAATATAGCTGTATCACGAGTTCTAGCTATATAACCACGTTATTTCTACAGTTCATGCATTGTATATATAATATATACATAAAAAAGCTGAGGCTAAATGTGGTTATGGCATAGAGGTATATGAAGCACTTTGTTCCAGTGAGTGGATCAATGGTAGGATGGGTACAACATATACATAGCTACCGCAAAACAGGTAATTAACTCTTGTGTGCATGTGCAGCATTTTTAATCAGCACTGATAGACCGATACTAATGCAGATTGAATTCTGCTTAAACCTCTACTTTGTCTCTTCACACTGGAGCAACATTGCTGGAGTGATCCTGGTTCTGGTCCAAACTTGGCTTCTCTTCCATCTCGATGGCATAATTCACTTTGCTCATCTCCTCCATTGCAGACACACTGTATGCACCTTTTCTCTTTGCCACCATGCAATACACCACTAAACTGGAGTAAGCAAAAAAGAGTCAGCTCAAAGGGGGTCTGAGAAGCATCACACTCTCTGGAAGGGCGCTACTTGCTAGTTGATCATAAAATTATAGTATACAGCTGGTATATAGTAATATGTACAGCTGGTATACAGTAATAGTGTATGGCTAACACAAGCAGCTAAGCTGAACCAGTCACAGCAAGGCTGAAGGGGGAGGGGGTAGTGGCTATTGAGCTACATGCTATATACATATCAGTTACACTCCATACATTAAACTGCATTATTCTAAATTCTGAACACAACACAACCCTTGCAGGAATTGAAGGGATCCCAAAATGACATCATAGATTATCCAAACTACATTACGTAGTTTGGATAATCTATAGTGACATGATATAGCTCATTGACAAGCAATTGTCTATAGGAGCAGACAATTCTTTGTTAGTGTAAGTGATCGAAGACTATTGCAGTCAAAGCATCTTGCAGTGTGTTGTATTGCTATTCACTTCTCTCAAGATGTGTGTACTTCCCACCTATATGTCACTAGCTGTTGTCATTGGGCAAAGATGCTGCACACACTAACAAATCATAATTAGCTAGCTCTTACCACCACAACAGAACTGTTGTCACAGTGATGCAGGCCAATACAAGAAGACAAATCACTATGACTGCAATCTCCCAACCTGCAATGCAGATGACACATCAACATCAAGTTGTGTGCGGTACAGCATTCATGCACAAATGTGCACACTTCCATGCATACCTGCCACAGGTTCCTGTAGCGCTAGGGGAGTTGGGAAAATGGAACTGGAGGGAAGCGGCATTGAAGAATCTCCAAAAACAGAGGCTGATGTCCCTTTTGACAGAAATATGAAATATAAGTGTACATTATGATATCACCACGTATATATTTGCACACATGCGTGCATGATACCATGTACACGTACTCATATATATTTACAGCAAATAGCACAGCAAAAACAGCTGCAGCTCATATGCGTGAGGCATCATCTAATGTGTTAAGTGTATTCAGTCCAATCAGTTTACTCATGCTACATACGCCCATACATGCAAATCACCATATACGTATACCACCCTTACCTGCAGTAGGACAAGGAAGGCACACTGGGGTGATCATCGTGTCTACAGGGGCACTTGTCACATCCATTGGCGTACTTGTTACTTCCACTGGTGTACTTGTTACTTCTACCGGTGCACTTGTTACTTCCACTGGTGCACTTGTTACTTCCACTGGTGTACTTGTTATTTCCACTGGCGTACTTGTTACTTCCACTGGCGTACTTGTTACTTCCACTGGTGTACTGGTTGCATCCTTTGGGATAAGTAAAGGATCTAAGGGAAGGAAGATGTAATACTCAAACACAGGAGTCAGCTTTCAGAGTGACTGCAAGTATGTTTTCAAACTAGAAGAGACAATTTAGTTTTTAACAGGATGTTCAACTTCAAAATCACTCCCCTCTTTACTTTGGCCTTGGATGTAATGATGGCAGGAGTGAACGGGGAATGATTATATACTTACAGTAAATACTGTGAACGGGAATGATTATATACTTACAGTAAACACTGTACATATATAGCACAGCAAAAACAGCTGGTGGACACAGCAGGTCATATCGTGAGGCATCATCAAACGTGCTAAGTGTATTCAGCCCAATCAGTTACTCATTCTACATACATGTTCATACATGCAAAGCACCATATATACCACCCTTACCTGCAGTAGGAGAAGGAAGGTACACTGATGGAGACGGGGCGAGGCTACTAGAGAGAGATTGAGCTGGGCTAGGGTCAGTGATGGAACTGGATAACGGTCCTTCCACTGTCTCACGTGCTGATGGAGCCGATGACGTAGCTGGCGGGTCATGAAGAGAGGAAATTGTCTGCACTGAAATGATGGAGATTTCCTCAAATAGAGTTGTCACTTCCGTTGGAGGGCTTGTTGCTTCCACTGACATACTTGTCACATCTGCAGGAGGGCTTGTCACCTCCACTGGGGTAGTTATTGCTTCCATTAGGGTATTTGTTACATGTAATGGACTACTTGTTACCTCCATGGGGGTGCTTGTCACCTCTGCTGTGGTGATCCTCATCTCTACTGGGATACTTGTCACATCTGGAGGGGGACTTGTTATCTCCTCTGTGGTACTTGTTACCTCCACGGGGGTGCTTGTCACCTCTGCCATGATGATCCTCATCTCTACTGGGGTACTTGTCACATCTGGAGGGGGACTTGTTACCTCCTCTGTGGTACTTGTTACCTCCAAGGGGGTGCTTGTTACCTCTGCCATGATGATCCTCATCTCTACTGGGGTACTTGTCACATCTGGAGAGGGACTTGTCACCTCCCCTTTGGTACTTGTTATCTCCACTGGGGTACTTGTTACCTCCGCTGGGGTGATCATCCTACCTACTGAGGTACTTGTTACTTTCACTGGGGTACTTGTTGCATCCACTGACATACTTATTACCTCTACGGGAGTAGTCTTCACACCTAATGGGATGCTTGTTACCTCTAAGAGGATACTTGTCTCCTCCACTGCAATTTCCACTGGGGTACTAGATGGTGCCACTTGGGCAATTGTTGTGTTAACTAGGGTACTTGTCATCTCGTCTGGAATAGCTGTCACCTCTGGGGTACTGGTTGCATCCTTTGGGGTAGGTAAAGGATCTAAGGTGGGAAGATGTAGTACTCAAACGCAGGAGTCAGCTTTCAGAGTGACTGCAAGTATGTTTTCAAACTTGAAGAAACAATTTAGTTGTTAACAGGATGTTCAACTTCAAAAGTGCTGGAAGCACACATGGAAAGCATGTGAGAGTCACGTAAAATGCTAAGATTAATGTAGGAATTCGTGCCATGCATGCATGATGGCAGTAATCAATGTCAGAAACAATATTTATTCATAAACAGACCAAATTCACCAATACATTCTCACACACACTCACTCATCCACATGAACCCATCCATACACACATGAACCCATCCATACACACATGAACTCATCCATACACACATGAACTCATCCATACACACATGAACTCATCCATACACACATGAACCCATCCATACACACATGAACCCATCCATACACACACATTAAAGACCGCTTCAAGCTACCTTACCAATCACTTCCAAAAAGGTATTAGCACTCCCCTGTCCCAGTCTGTTGGTGACTCGACAGACGTAAGTTCCTCTATCCTCTGGGACTACCCCTATCAATTTCAGGGTTGGCGATAGTTCCTGATCGATTTTGACATCATTTCGAAGCCACACATATGTGAGACCTGATCCAGTTGGGTCCATTGCTGAACATTGCATGGTGACGTTCATCCCAGTGTTAACAGGACTAATGAGGCTGGTCATCAGAGCAACAGTAGGAGCACAGTTCACGCCTGCAAAACAGAACAAGCCAAATCTCACGGCACACAGTATTGAGTGGAGGGATGTAGGCAGTGTGAAGGGTAATGTTGTTGAGCAATCACATAGCAAAGAGTACGTTGGAGTGAGACGCTTTGACCCCATTCAGTTTAACACCGTAGCATGAGCCTCTACCACATCATGTAGGCAGTGTGTAATGCTACACACATGCATTCTGCAGCATCTGTAAACCATGTCAACATGCACATTCAGCAAAATGGTGGAAGACCATTTATTGTGTATATACGTAGCTGAAACATTTGAATGTCCACACAAATGATTCACTCTACTCTACTAATTATGAAGAATTATCTTGAAATTGACATCATGCAGCACACTTCCTGTTTCAAATTAAAGAGTATCTGCACTACAGGGACCCCCTCTGCTCCTGTGACCCTGCACTGTGCGCCTGTGACCCTGCACTGTGCGCCTGTGACCCTACACTGTGCGCCTGTGACCCTACACTGTGCGCCTGTGACCCTGCACTGTGCGCCTGTGACCCTGCACTGTGCGCCTGTGACCCTGTAACTGCCTGCTCACCTACCATATGGTGTTACCTGTAAAGTTCTGCTGTTGCTCCCAATAACACACGTGTAAGTGCCAGCCTCAGTACATGAGAAGCGGTTCCTGTTGATGCGAAGAATTGCTGCTGTCCCTGAAAGATCGTCACGCCATACTCTGTAGTCGACTACCAATTTCCTATCTGTTGGAAGCACCTTGCCAAATATGTCCAACCAGTACCTTGGTGTGAGTCCTTCAACGGTGCAATCGCAAATTAACCTGCTTCCAATATTGGTATCGCCATTTGCCACTAATTCTTCTTGTGTGAGGCCAGTGAAGACAGCACGACTTCGTGGATTGAGAAGCTCATTAGGGTGCAGTCGGAACCTCAATGAACATTCCTCAGTTGCCTGTGCAGCAACCAAAAGTCCTGGACAAGAGGGAATGTAGCAGCAGCCGATTGCAATATGCCGAGAGTAACAATGAGATTACTTGATGCATACATGCATATCAACAACAGTGCATGAGAGAGATCTCTTATGCATTCTTGATATAGCTACACATTACACTCTCAATTGTTCAAGCTTGCCCAAGCCTTGATGATACATATAATTAAGGCATGCACCTATAGTGATGTAACATGCATTATATAAAAAATAATACACACAATTCAAGTAAGCATAAAAATGTCCATGGTGTATACAGCTGCATTTGGGAGATCTGTATTTCCATTGTGTGCAGTGCAAGAATTGTGGTGTGGCAAATTGCAATTGGAACATGACTATTAGCCATCAATTAACCATAATCCTTTTGATAATGTAGATACTGTATATCATTAATCTCAATTAAGGTCCCTGTACAGTCTGCATATACCCCTTCTGACTCCCTGAACTCACCTGCAGGGAGTCCAAGGCACATGATGATGAGTAGAAGAGCTTCAAGGCAGTGCATGCTTGCTTTCTGATTTCAACGTGTCAGTGCACAGTCACTAGACACTGTTCCACCCTGTGGCACTATTATGCAGTGAAGTGTATACTGCATACACATGACACATCTCACAAGGAATGCAAATTAAATAATATTCATCGCAATAAATATAGTTAACAGGACTGAATGCAGATTGGCATGCACACGCTGTGCGGACTTCCTTCAATCGAGTGCAGCGCAACGGGCCCACGCGCGGCGCTGACAAGCCTTATATATCATATGTAATGCCACAAAAGCATGCACTCACAGGGCTATACACTCAGGCCATACAGCATATGATCTTAGTTGGTGTGCCTGCCCTTGGCGTCTGCTGCAGCACAAGCTACTTCTCTCAGCGTTCCCTTCCCCTCTCCCTTTAGTGAATGCATACAACAAACCATAGTTCTCCACTACCTTAATGTGCTGTGTGATCATGCCAGGACAGCTAGGGAAAAAAGCTAAATTTCACAATACCCCCGCTTTGTGGACCATATGCATGCCCCGCTTTGACAGGCTCACTACTGTGAACCTCCAAGCCTGATGCATGGGCGTTAATCACCAACAAAGTACTGTCTAACACCAACCCTATATAACCCCTAGTAAAAGGTAATGGGGTTCATGGCTGATTGCCGCTCTAGCTGAACTGGGGACAGCTTGCGACATTTCAGACAGCATGCACCCAAGATCTACATACACCAGAAAAATCTCCCTCCATCTCACCAGCAAAAGCTGAAAGAAAGACAGGTTCCTTCAGTTGCCAACAATTCTGTACTGAAGAGTTATGCACTAGATGTCTGTTATAAATCATCTGTGCTGCCCGAGTTGTGTTAGCTGACAAGGAAAGCCAGTACCAGGAAGACCAGTGTACCCAACATACTCTGTCACAGACACTTGCTGCTAACACAGCTACAAGGCATACACTTTTGACACTTGATTGTGATGTAAACGGCTACCTGGGAATATCTGTACCACTAAAACGGAAACTGAAGTGATTTCACACGTGACACACTTGCTCCCTTTCACACATACAGTAATCGTACTGGTAGTACTCATACACAAGCATGCATACTTATAGGGTGCACTCTTACACAATCACATTGCACCTCTATCTGTCACACCACAAACATGTGTCGTTCCCTCACCCATTAATTGAAAAATTAGCTAACTAACTGATCTATTAAATTAACATTAGCATAATCACATACTCTGACAAAGAAATAAGACACCAAAATATACCATGCAAACAGTTGTGTTGATTCTGCTATGTGTATGCTAAACTTCCTAATGTATAATTTGCTCAACACTTTTATCGAACATGTGCAGCAGTGAGTCTCCATAACATTATTTCCCAGTACACACACATGATACAACATATATAGTCAAGTAGTTGATATGTACATGCATGAATCTTTCATTCAATACTTCCTACAGGCAAGTGATTGCAGGGCACTACCCTACACCCACGCCTGCCATCCCGGGAACAGACTACTGAGATTGACAATGTCTGTCGCAGACTGCAATAGAAAGTTCACTTGCCCAGAGGTACTCAATGGAATACCATCCTCATAGCCATCCAGCTTCTCCTGTAGCCTGAACAGAGCTCGTTCCGCCATCTTGCTTGCAGATGTAGTCCCCTTCTGTGTGATGGCTATACTATCCAGCTCACTCAGAGTACCGCCCCCAGTCCCTGCAGTGTTGCCGGCCTGAGCAAGTGCAGTGAGAAGGTCAACATCCTTCTCTGTTGGTTGAACAAGAAGCGACTTGTTTGGGGTAATGGTCCACATGTAGAGAGGGTCATGGAGCAGCACCTGAAACAACAAATCAGGAAACACTTTGTAATACCTTTCCACAAGCTGTGTCACGCAATGGGCCTGTGTGGCTATAGGTACGTAGGTTCTCCATGTAGTCAACCATTGGCAGATG